>CAVNZG010001239.1:0-69842 GCA_963693315.1 Diogma glabrata
GACGTTACATAATACTTTCAGGAAGTAATGCTTTCCTAACGTTTTAAAATTACATTGCGTTACAATAACGTAAAACGTAACGACAACGTTAATATTTCATTTCGCTTTTTTCGGATAAATTTTTGTATAATTATCTGAAAATCAAAGTGTAAAAATATATTTATTTATTTAATTTTATTTTACTACGATTGTATAAAATTAATATTATTCTAATTTTGCATGCAAAAAGTAATTGTTCATTAGAGATTTTCGATTTTAGGTAGATTTCATATAAAAATCTACCTATTGCAATGGGCTTCATCTCGGAATTTCGGAAAAATTTTGATGCCAAACGACTATATGTGATAAGGAGACGGAAAAACAAAAAAAAAAATTATATATATACCAACGCAGGAGGGATCGATTTTGATCGATTATGATCAATGTTGATCTACGGGTCTGACTACCCTGCGTACTCCAGTCCCTGCCATCGACATATGAGTTAGCGTGAGATATCACATACCACTGGCAATGGCAGGAGATGTCATTAGCCAAGATGATATCTTAGGGTGCTGGCGGACGAACTTTAATTAGTCAACGGCAGCACTTCCAGTCTTAGCTGGGCAGCGTTCCCTAGCGGTACCGCTCATTAGCTCTTCCGTGGAATCGAACCAACACGTAGTTATGTGTGGGCTTTGTGCCTCGATTAAGGTGGTGGGCGGTGCGTCTGGGGTGCGCTGCATCAGCTGGATTATTGGCATTTAGTTTTGTTTTGTTTTCTGCAAATTTCTCACAATTTGTTTTTCACTTATTATTTTGTTATTATTTCTTCATCTTATCATGAAATATTGGCATATGTCATATTTTGTAGTATGATAGGATTTTTTACTTAGTTATGCATTTTAAAATAAAACACAAAAAAATAAAATAAACATTTTGATATATATATGGCAGTACAACCGAAAAAAAATAAGTCTGCAAGTGGTAAAGCAAATTTGCGCAATCCACCCGCCCATAAAGCGGCATGTCCACGGAATTTGCAGGGACAAAACATATATGAATCAATAAAAAATTTTAAAATACATGTTCAAAACATCTGCGGATTGAACGCTAACCATGACCACGTGCAACATCATCTTGAGCACGACAAACCGAACATTCTATTCCTTACAGAAACACAAGTTTCTGAAAATTTTCTCTTTATAGAATCGCATAATTCCAAATATAGGCTCGAATCAGCTTTCAAACTCCATCAGGGCGTATGCGCATTCATTCATGAGAGTGTTGCGTACACGCGCTTTCCAAATTTTGAACTACACGGTGACGGCTTCAATACAATGGTTTTAAAGATTTGTCTTCCAGAAATGACTTTTTTTACAATAGCTTTATACCGGTCCCCCAACAAACGTAACCCAAACTTTTTTAATATACTGACAAAAATTGTGGACAAGATTAGAGCAAAGTCCCCTAATTGTGAAGTTATCGTTACCGGTGACTTCAACGTCCACAACAAATCATGGTTGGAATTCTCCAAATCGACCGACGATGTTGACAATAGTGGAAAACTGGCAGAAATTTTTGCCGCGTCTCAGGGCCTATTCCAAATTGTTAAAAGCCCGACTTTCACTCCCCGTAATGGCGGTGATAATAGTTTTCTACTAGATCTCTATCTTACCACAATGCCAGATATTACGATGTTGCGAAAGGTAGCATTGGAAATTCTGATCATTATTTAATCTCATCAGTTATCAAAACTGATTTACTTAAAACTACAGCTCCCAAACCCCGTAAAATATTTCACTACTCAAAAATGGATAAGAGTGGTCTTCAAAATTTTTTCCATGGTTTCCCTTTCGACCGTCATTGTTTTTACACTGACAATGTAAATGTTTCTGCTCAAAACTTTACAGAAACCATCCAATTTGCTATCAATAAATTTGTCCCTTTCTCCATAGTAAAACCCAAACAAAAATACTTGTATTCGAAAGCTGCCAAAACGGCACTTAGAAACAAACGTAGATCATTTAATATTTGGATTCATAACAAAACTCCCACTAATCGATCCCAATATCTAAAGGCCAACAAAATATCTAATCAGATTATCTCAAACGAAAAGTCCGAAATTGACAGAGCGAAAGCCTCAAAACTTACGTCAATGTCTGTTTCTGACAAGAGTTTCTACAGTGCCATTAATTCTTTAAATTCTGGTACAAAATTTTCTATTCCCCCTATTATTGATGGTGATTTAATCGTCAATGATCCCGCAAGAAAAACTAACTTGTTCGCTGAACGCTTTGCTCTAAACTCCACTGTTTTGGAAACTCCTAAAGAAATACCCCAAATCCAGTCTTCAGGAGTTAATATGAATGAACTTCACTTCAAACCCAAAATAGTCGCTAAACTTTTAAAGGGGTTAAACATCAACAAAGCATCAGGAATGGACAATATTCCACCCATTATTTTAAAAACCTTTTCCAAAGAACTTGCACCAACTTTAACTAAAATATTCTACCAATCCTACAAATCTGGTATATTTCCCTCGTGCTGGAAGTTGGCAAATGTCCAGCCCGTCCCCAAAAAGGGACCAAAATCCGATATCTCAAATTATAGGCCAATAGCTTTACTATCGGTCCCAAAGTATATGAGCATTATATTAATACACATATTTCAAAATTTCTGGAAGAAAATCATTTAATATCCGACAGCCAATACGGTTTTCGAAACAAAAGATCAACTACCGATCTATTAAACTATGTAGCGCATTGTTGGAACAGCATACTTGATAAAGGTGGTGAAACATACGTTATCGCTTTAGACATCTCCAAGGCATTCGATCGAGTCTGGCATGCCAACTTAATCAACAAGCTCGTTGCGTACGGTTTTCATCCCAATGTTGTGAAGCTGATTCAAAATTTTCTATCCGACCGATACATTTCGGTAACCTTAGACGGATATTCTTCTGAGTCTAAACTAATTAACGCTGGTGTACCCCAAGGCTCAGTATTGTCCCCAACCCTATTTTTGATTTATATCAACGAATTGTTGAAAATCACCAGCAACCCAATAAATAGTTTTGCAGATGATAGTACTCTGCACAAGTCGTTCGAGCCCCTTCCTTCAAAAGGTAAAATGCACGAACGAATTAATCCTGCCCGGAGAGACGCTGCCATAAACGTGAACAAAGACCTGAATAAAGTCGCCGACTGGGGTGACCAAAACCGTGTCAATTTCAACTCCACCAAAACACAGCTGTTGATTGTTTCCAGATTAAAGACCGAGTTCCCCAAAGATATTTTATTTAGTATGTGTGATGAACCAATAGGTGAATGTAAAAACATTCGTTTATTGGGTGTCACAGTTTCAAATGACCTACTCTGGAACGATCATGTAATGGCGATGGCAAAAAGCGCGTCTAAAAAACTCGGTCTCCTAAATAGATGCAAAAAATTTTTCACTCCATACCAATTGCTCCATGTTTATAAGTCCTATATTCGTCCCTGTATGGAGTACTGCTGTCAAGTTTGGGGTGCTGCCTCTGTTTCCATCTTGGCCCTCTTGGACTCTGTTCAAAAGCGAGCTATACGAATTGTAGGTGATCGAACTTTGACATCAAAACTTGATTCCCTACAACATCGTCGCACTGTTGCTGACCTCGTTGTTTTTTACAAATATCGTCATCAGCAGTGCTCAGATGAAATCAGCGGCATCATGCCTCAAACTTATTCTTACCCCCGTTCCACTCGGCAATCGGCTGCCGCAACCAGTGAAACGGTAAAGATCCCGCGCTGTCATACTGGCAGATCGCAGAGAGACTTCTTTGTCCGAACTGCGAACAAATGGAATAGTTTGCCGGAACACTTAGTCTCAGGTGGCTTCAACCCACAGATGTTTAAAAAAAGCGTTAATCTACACCTCAGAACGCCAGTTGTTGTGGGACCCAGGTCTAGACCTAGGTCTTAAAAGGTATTTATGTGTTGTTGTGACACATATTCTAAACCCTATTGCACAACACATTTTATTAAAAAAAAAAAATATATATATATATATATATATATATATATATATATATATATATATAGATATATATATATATATATATATATATATATATATATATATATATATATATATATATATATATATATATATATATATATATATATACATATATATATATATATATATATATATATATATATATATATATATATATATATATATATATATATATATATATATATATATATATATATATATATATATATATATATATATATATATATATATATATATATATATATATATATATATAACGATATGAGGTATAACGAAATTTAGCGGCACTCTCACGGTCGCATTTTTTGACCTACACCAAAATAATTTTCTGTGTATGTTTCGGCAAATAATGTCTTGGACAAGTTGAGCTGGCTATATCCTGGTACCGGTTAAGCGGCTAGACCCTAAAAAATCGAATAATCTAGGGCGCTATAACTTCCGTTTGAATAATAATATTTTATTAAAATTAAAAAATATTGAATATTTGAACCTTTTTTTATCATTTTTATTCAGATGACAACCTTGGCCTTTCAGGTTCTTCAAAAATCTGCTGTTTTAAAAATTTACTAAGCTTTGCTGTCCTTGATCTAGCTGAAATGGCCAAGCTCATATTTGAAAACTTTTTCTTACGTATATAAAATAAGCTATCTGTTTTCCACAAGAAATAATTTAGCAACACATCTCAAAGTAGCCCATGGAGAGTTGGTGAGTAGATTGCATGCCTTTGAATTTGATGTTTTAGATATTGGTTTACGTGAATATGTTCAAGAATATGCGTTCCAAAAGTATTTAAAACAAAAGAAAAATTGAATATTCTCTTGATTACCAAATATCCTGAGCCTCCTTCAACACAAACTTTCTACACTAAAGTAGAAAATATATCAAATATTAATTTTTCACAAAATGAGATTCAAATTTTTAAATAAAGGATTAAAGTATGCTCCAATAGATACTAACAAATCAAGAAGTCTTTTACACGTCGCTATTGATGTTGACGTTGCTTTGACAGGGAGCTCATTAAATTGTAATATTAACATTAATAATCTAAAAAGCATATGTGCTGAAGAAATACGATCATCTAATTTCAACAACAATAACAATATAAATTTTCATGATGCAAATTTAATTAAAAGTATTCAATCTAAATTAATCTTTCATAAAAGTATTCTCTGTAAAGCTGATAAAGGTAACACCATTACTATACTACCCCAAACTTTATATTTTGAAAAAGTTGTTGATTTTATTTCTGATAGTGGTGCCGAATTATTGCGTTCTGATCCCACTAATAAGTTTAAATTATCAGTTTCTGATTGTATATCTTATTGTATTAATTTGTTTCCACCACGTACATCTTTTCTTCTAAAACAAATGAACCCTTCAGCACCTGTTCTTTATGGCCTGCCTAAATTGCATAAAGAAAATATACCCATTCGACCGATTGTTTCCTATTGTAGTGCACCTGCCCACAAATTATGCAAAAAATTGAATAATATTTTTATTGAAAAAACAGGTTTTATTTCTAAATATGGTATCAAAAATTCAATTGATTTAATTAATAAAATCAAAGATTTGTATGTTCCTCATAATTCAAAATTAATTTCTTTCGACGTGTCAAGTTTGTTTACTTCTATCCCTGTTAACATTCTTAAGGATATAGTTTTTGATCTTATAAAAAATTCTGTTTCATCTTCTGAACTTCAAAACGAACTCAGCATGATATTTAAAACTTGTGTTGAACAGAACTATTTTGTTTTTGATAACAAATATTATAAATTTACTGATGGTCTTCCGATGGGATCCCCATTATCTCCCCTTCTAGCTGAAATTTTTATGGATTGGTTTGAGAGAAATATTTTAGATGTATCACTTCCACTTGCTAAACATGTTTTGTTTTGGTATAGGTAATAGGTATGGAGATGACATTCTTTGTCTTTGGACTGGAACCGAACGACAACTTGACTCTTTTCTTCATATCCTTAACGGAAAATGTAACTCTATTAAATTTACAATTGAAAAAGAGATAGAGAAGTCTATTAATTTTCTTGATATTACTATCAACCATAGCCAAACTAAATTTGATTTTAATATTTTTCGCAAACCAACTTACACAGATACGATTATTCACTCCACCTCCAATCATTCTCTGAATATTAAACATTCAGCTCTTTATTCATTAGTTGATAGACTTATAAAAATCCCACTCTCTTCCATAAACTTTAATAAAGAATTTAACACTATCTTAAACATCGCTAGTGAAAATGGTTTCGAACCAACTTTGGTTCATAAAATTCTTAACAAAAAACTCAAACGTCTCGCTTATAGGCAAATTTATCCAGTTTCTGTACCTGAATCAAAACATTGGCGTAAAATTTATTATAATGGACAAGTAAGCCAAAAACTAGGAAATATTATTTCTAAATACACCGATTTGAGTTGTTCTTTCTATAATAATCATACTTTAGAGAATCTTCTTGTAAATAATAAAATGAAACAAAAAAATGTTTCCAAAAGTGGAGTATATCAACTTTCCTGTGATGACTGTGATGCCTTGTATATTGGACAAACTGGTCGTAGTTTTGAAGATCGTTCAGCTGAACATTTTCGAGCTTTGAGATATGGACATTCTTCTTCAACTTTTTCGAATCATTTGTTATCTGAAAACCATAATAGTTCTTTCAACAATAATTCAAATTTAAAAATTCTTCATTTTGAATCTAAAGGTACAAAACTTGATATTCTTGAATCTTTTGAAATTAGAAAAGCTCTTTTTCATAACCAAAATTTATTAAACTTACAAACTGACGTCATTTTTTCACCCTTAACTAACCCGGATTTGTTTGAGATCACTATTTAAATTTAAAATGGAAATTATTATTTAGATTCTTTAAGTTATGTAATGGTTTACCCTTACAGACTTAGTTTTATCAGTGTTAATACATATTTAATTATTTGACTATAAAAAATGTTTTTGTTCATTTCTACCTTTATTTTTGTAAATGTTAAAATGTTTGATTAAAGTAGTCAATATTTTTTCGTTTACTTTTTGTTTACAATGTTTAATGTTTTTCTTTAATATTTTTATTCCTCTTGAAAATGGTTGAATTAAACCGAAATTAATTGAGGTATTTTATTAATAATTTTGTAAATAAATTTTAATAAATAAAATAAAATAATTTTTTGCGAACTAAAACAAGGAGTATTATCAGAGGCGTAGCTAAAGGGGGGCGGGGGGGCGGTCCGCCCCGGGTGTCACCCGTTTTGGGGTGACACCCGATCGTAAAAAACTTAAACAAACCATCACAATGTTTTCAACGATAAATCAATTCGAAACCGTTTTGGGGTGACACCCGAACGTAAACAACTTAAACAAACCATCACAATGTTTTCAATGATAAATCACTTCGAAACCGTTTTGGGGTGACACCCGAACGTAAAAAACTTAAACAAACCATCACAATGTTTTCAACGATAAATCACTTCGAAACCGTTTTGGGGTGACACCCGAACGTAAAAAACATAATCAAACCATCACAATGTTTTCAATGATAAATCACTTCGAAACCGTTTTGGGGTGACACCCGAACGTAAAAAACATAAACAAGCCATCACAATGTTTTCAACGATAAATCACTTCGAAACCGTTTTGGGGTGACACCCGAACGTAAAAAACTTAAACAAACCATCACAATGTTTTCAACGATAAATCACTTCGAAACCGTTTTGGGGTGACACCCGAACGTAAACAACTTAAACAAACCATCACAATGTTTTCAACGATAAATCACTTCGAAACCGTTTTGGGGTGACACCCGAACGTAAAAAACTTAAACAAACCATCACATGTTTTCAACGATAAATCACTTCGAAACCGTTTTGGGGTGACACCCGAACGTAAAAAACTTAAACAAACCACCACATGTTTTCAACGATAAATCACTTAGAAACCATTTTAACCAGGTTATCCATATAATTTTAATTTATAAATTGTGATAACTTATAAATGTGTCCTATAAATATGTTATTGGTTCAAAAAGAATCTATTCTACTTTTTAAAATTTTTGAGTTATTACGTGAAATAAAATTTTAACAATATTAATCGAATCAACATGTTGAACATTGAATCCCATCACCACAATTACTCAATAGCTTTGAATATTCCTATAGATACCATATTGACCGTTTTTTACGATATATTATTTAGTATGCAAGCATGATTATTTAATGACCAGGTCTGAAAACACATATGCTGAATAATGTATAGGAAAAGTGGTTTACGTCGATAATGTGGCACCCTTTGTCGATAGGGTGGCACCCTTGAGTTACCATGTCTCTATTCCAAAATTATTTCTAAAATATCCGCTTAACCTTACTACCCAATATATGTTTTACATTTCAAACAAATTAATTGCAAACACCTAAGGAAACTAACAAACAATCAAATTACCGTGTTTGTAAATGATCTC
This sequence comes from Diogma glabrata, assembly GCA_963693315.1. Taxonomy (NCBI): domain Eukaryota; kingdom Metazoa; phylum Arthropoda; class Insecta; order Diptera; family Cylindrotomidae; genus Diogma; species Diogma glabrata. Next base: position 8,499 of record CAVNZG010001239.1, read on the forward strand.
AAAATAATTTTTTTTCCTTTATCTTGAAACTCAAAGAATAAATTGAAATAGATCGTTTTTCAATGGACACAAAAATAATTACTGTGGAATAAAATGGCAGTTATGCAATTACTGCAGTTTTGCAAATTTTTGTAGGTTGATACATACTCATACTGTTTGTTTTCAGTTTTATATATTTATATATTTGAATTAAATGACAGTTTGTCATTTAAAAGTACATTTTGTTGGGTTTTAAATACCTTGGAAATTTCAAACTCATCAAGTGATTCTTTTAAAGATCCTTGGCTACATAAATGTAAGGCCTTCAATTTTTTTTTAAAAGTGGTGTAGCTATTGTTATTAACTATGTAAATGGTTTGCAAAAATAAACTTTAAATTTTGTTTATTTTTCTTCTTAGGCAGGTATTCCTTAAATCAGTCTTTTTCGGTTTTCCCGATGTAAAATTTTTCACAAAAATCACATTCAATTTTGTAAATTATTGAGCATGATTCTAATTGGATATTTAATTTTGGTTTCAATTCTTTATATAAAATATCTTTAAGGATTTCATACTTATATTTTTTTAAATAGTTCCTTATAATATTAGGCTATGATTTGTATATTCCATTTTATCAAATATTATTTAATATAAGTTGTTACAAGGAAATTTAAATAAATTAATTTTCTTGCGGTGTATTTAGTCGTTAAGACAGTGTACTTATTATGAACTATGTACCTATTATGTATCCTACAAATATATTTAGAGTTAATGCTTTGCTGATACCTATACTATAATTAAAAATATTTTTTTAGATTTCATTTAGCAAATATCCCAAAAAATAAATATGCCACGAGGAGTTCATAATTTTTAAAGAAAAAGTTGGTTCCAGCAGAGAAAGACCAAATCTATAAATATGTTACCAAACCCGATTAAATCCAAGGTTCATCAAAAGAAACTGATTATCACGTTGATGCAACGAATGTTTCAGAGAATAATGGCTCATCTTCGGAAAGTAACAGCAACAATACAGAATTAATAATGATAACCTATGATGACGAATTAGAAAGGAATAATGAAAATGACAGTGATAATGCCGCTAATGCTTCTACTATCGAAGACAGTATTTGCATGGGTGAATCACTTCAGGACTTAAGAGATGTATCACATTGGAATATACTCGTCTTTGGTAATGTTCGCATTGAAATCATAAAAAAAGAAAGTGAACATTTTAAAATAGAGAAGGGTCGTTTGTTACTGTATCTAGACACGGGTTAGACATAAAAGGTGATGTTCGCCATCTTTCTAAAGAATGGTTTTATAAAATGATGAATAATGGTGAAAAAATTCTACGGCCATGGATTGTTTATTCTCCTGTAAATAATAACTTGCGTCCTGTATTGCTTCTGTTGTCGTGTATTTGCTGTCACCAATAATAATAATACAAAATCAACATTTACTACTGGATATCAGAAGCGGTGGAAACTAAATCCCAAAGTGGCCGAGCATGAAACTTCAAATGAACATCTGGAGAATTTTGAAAAGTGGAAAACTTTGGAAATGAGGTTAAAAATTCATAAAACGATACGAGACGCAGCCTTGCAATTAATATACAATAAAAAACAGAAGTGGAAACATCTTTTATCAAGATTATTGGATAAAACTTTGTTTTTATCTAAACAAAACCCAGCATTTCATGGACATGATGAAGGACAAAGTTCTTCAAATAAAGGCAATTTCTTAGAACTAACCAAACTATTGTCAAAGTATGATGTAGTGTTAAAAGAACACATTTTGAATTTGGAGCATGGTAAATCACCAAAAGTATCATATTTGTCACCAGATATACAAAATGAGTTCATAAATGTTTTAGCGATCCACGTAAAGTTTAAGCTTGTCAACGAAATTAAATCGGTTAAATATTTTGGAATTATGTTTGATAGCACACCTGACATTTCACATATTGATCAAATGTCAGAAGTGATTCGTTATGTGAAAATTGATGGTAGTAAAGTGGAAATCAAGGAAGTATTCCTTGGATTTTTTCCTTTACGTGGAAAAAAGCCGCTGATTTAAGCGATGAAATTCTTACACTGAAAAAAAATTGAAGTAATGATAACCTCATCTCGAAGATGGCAGTTTATTATTCATGCAAAGAAAAGATATTTACAAACAATTTCACCGTGATTGGGACAACTACTCAGTACTCAGTAACATTTTCCTGATAACAGAATGAGGTGTAATTAAAATATAAAGTGCTATCCAATATAACAGTAGTTGAATAAAGTTAATAACTATTTCCATGAAAACATATTTCTTTGACCTTATATCATGAATTTTTCATTTTAAAATTTAAGTATTTGAGATTAATTGAACTATATTTTATTTCCACATAAATATTTCATCTGATTATCTCAACTGCTTCGGCTTATCATTGTACGGTTGTTGAATCAATCTCGTATTTCGATTCGCCATATCTGCCCGCACGGTGAGGTTGAGACAACTGCATTTCGATTGGAAATAGGACATGTTTTTTTCAGTGTAAAAATCTTGAAAATGATGGTATAGATGTTATGAATTGTCGCTCCCAAAGGTTATGATAATGCAGCTGTTATGAGTAGTATACATGGAGAAGTGCAAGCTATTATTAAAGCATGTGGGCTGCAAAGATCATTCAATTAATTTATACGGCCAACACTCGTCAGTGGAAGCTATTTTTACATGTTTTTCTGCTTCGGCTAGCCGCTGGGAAGTACTTGCTAAACAATACAAAATACTGTTAAAATACTCTTAACAGCGCATTGGAGTGCTCATTATAATGCAGTAAAAGTATTGGCCGAAAACTTTGATGGGATTGTGGCTGAAATTGAGAAGTTAAGTGGTCAACAAGAAAATCCCATACAAGGTTGTACAACTGGTCCAGTAATGGTCCATTCCTGGCAGCCAGTAATGCAGCAATGGGCGAGTACTGGCAACCACGACTGGGCCATTAACATAATTTTACTGGATGATAACTTCGGACAATAAATGGTTGCCATTCTTGGGCCAAATACTGGCAACCATGACTAGGCCGTTAAAAAAAATATACATTATTATCATATGTAAATTTAAATAAATTAAATACAAACTAATTTAAAATAAAATAAAAATGACGGAAAAAATTCAAAACACCCCATACAACTGGTTCAGTTGCAAGAATGGCTGAGTAATGGCAAACACCGCCCTGACTCCGCCAGTACTCTGCCATTAAAAAAAATATAAAATAATATTTTTTTTACATAAAATTAAATAAATTATTTACAAAATTATTAAAATAAAATAGAAATGAAAATAAATTAAAACATATACCAACCTTTTCTTTATTACCATAGTCTTTCAACCGACAAGGCGATAACTAACCTATATGTGAAATTTTTCAAACTATGTATTTCTAAAAGGGATAATACACTAGTGAAATTTAAAAAAAATGACAGATTGGCAAATTCATGGCTACAGTACTGGCCCAATAACAATAGCCAAGTAATATTTACCATTCATGGGCCAGTGCTTGGCCATTCAAAGGTAACAATATACTGGCTATTTTCTGTAAACCATAGATCGGCCAATAATTGGTTCTAGTATTGGACCAGTAACAATAGCCAAGTACTGTTAACCATTAATGGACCGGTGCTTGGCCGTATGTCAATGTCTGGCAAAACCTACTTGGGATGTAGACACTAGAGGCGCTGCACAGAACCTTAACAATGCAGCATGTGATTTTCGTTTCTTTGCTATCTTTTGTTTTGGAATGATATTCTAAGAGAAATAATATCTGTGCTCAGATTGGATTGCAAAGCACGGGCTTGAATATTGATCAATTAGCTACAAAAATAGAGTCAATTCATAACGAAGTCTCATTGTAGAAGAGCCAATAGATCTTGCTGCGAATAAATCGGAGGACTATGACATTCCAATGGAAAGCCGAATTCGTCATAAAAACGCAAAAAACGAACGGGTGGTGAGTTTGCAGCTGCTGTTGGACTGACCCTGAGAGCTCAACTTAAAAAGACATGTTGGAATGTCTTGACCGATTCAGTGTTGAACTCCGAACTAGACTGAAGTCAGTTCAAGATTTAGCTTCATTGTTCGAGGTTGTGCAGACAAACACTTAGCTTTTGGCGAACAGTGAAGAGTTATAATTATCGGTATCAAAATTTACTGGTTTTTATGATGCGGTATTGGCAACAGAACTCCTCATAGAGATACAAAGGGTGAGGAGGGATTTAAAAGCGGCCAATGTTACAGTTTCTAACTGGGTGTACCTAGACTTTTTGAAATTCATCGTAGAATGGGATTTTTTAGAATTTCTTCCGAATCTTACGGTCGCACTAAAGTTATTTATGACTATTTGCGTATTAGTGGCTTCGTGTGAGAGGAGTTTCAGCAATTTAAAATTAGTTAAAAATTACTTGCGGGCTTATAATAATAATGCTCATTTGTATTAATTAAAAAAAATTATAAATTACGTTTATCGGCTTTTTATTATTATTGACAGTTTTTATTTTTGGGGTGACACCACAATATCCGCCCCGGGTGCAACCCATGCTAGCTACGCCACTGAGTATTATATTATTAAATATTATTATTATGTTTCGCCAATCAGTGTCTTCCGCTTCTATACAATATAAAATATAAGTCTTTCCAAAATTTAAAAAAAAAATAGTTCAAGTCTAACGGTTGAGACCCTAGGGTTGTTGAAATGAAAACAAACGCAAAAGGCAATGCTTTCATCATGTTTAAGTTTATGTTATTTAAATTCATTTTAACTTTTAAACATACTTTTAAACTATGGTCTCAAAAAATTTCAGCTTTCTAACCCAAAAGGTTTCATTTTTATAAGCGTTATAATGAACCTCTTGCAAAAAAATATCAAGCCATTTAATACCATTGAAAAATTATCAAAATCTCTTTTGTTTTTATTTTTTTTTACTAAATAACCGTTTGAAAAAAGATTAAATAAGAACAAAAAACACAACAACAAAAGATGATTTTGAAATAAAATTGTTTGATAATGTTTGATTATAAATTATGTGTGATGGTATAATTGTAGTTGTGACGTAGTTCATTTGATCTTTGGTGGATTTAATATGTTATTAAAAGTAGGTTAAACCAACTTAAATAAAACTGTTCCGAAATTGTATTGATGGAGTTAGTTCGGATAATGTATTTAATTTGGTTCGATAATTTTTTTGAATTATTCTGTTTCCACTTATATTTTTTATTTAAACTAATCTGACTTATCTAATTTTATTTGGACACAAAACCGTCTGACCCCGAAATCTACCTATTTTTAGCGGATATACCTGCCGCTGGGATTTTTTACATTTAAATATGTTTATTTTGAACATTACATTTAATTTTAAAATAACGTATTTATAACGTTATAACATAACGAAAAACAATATTTTTCTGTTTCATAACGTAATAATAACGTACCGAAAAAATAAACAAAATTAAATGAAACGCATTACGTTACGATTTTTTTTTCGTTTTGCAACACTAGTATTTTCTATAAGGGTATCTTTTTAGGGTTCCGTACTTTAAAAAAGTAAAAACGGTACCCTATTGGTGAGACTTCGGTGTCCGTCCGAATTTCTACATAATCAATTTACTCACAAACTATAAGTGCTATCAACTTGAAATTTTCTACAGTTTTTAAACGTGTTTTTCCACGCCTACTGATAACAAAAAAATTCAAATATTTGTTTTAATCTATATTTTATGAACATAGATAAGGAGATAGTAAAACAAAAGTTTTTTGTAAGGAATCGAGTTTGGTCTAGAAAAATCGAGAAAGTTCAATATATTTCAAAAAAAAATTTCAATGATTTTTCGACTGCTTAGTTTTTTTGATATTGCCATAAACGGGTATTGTCTTTCCTGTCCCCCCCCCTTTAACTTCGAACATTAGAAAAGAAAAAATTTGAAAAAATTCATGGTTATGGTCAATGTTGTAAAGATTGAATCAAAACTATAGCGGTCGGGTCATCATTTCAAATGTGATTCTGAGGGGGTTGAGAGTGGAAATTTTGAAAAAAAATTATTTTTGACCTCAGTGAGTGGGGTGTCATATGAAAGGTGATTTTTTTTCTAGTCCAAGCCAATTTTTTTTGCAATTTTTAAAAGCGCAGTTTTTGAGTTATGTTAAAAAATGTGACAAAAATTTCCTGTCCCCCCCTCTTAACTTCGAACATTACAAAAGAAAAAATTTGAAAAAATTCATAATAATGGTCAATGTTGTAAAGATTGAATCAAAACTATAGCAGTCGGCACATCATTTCAAATGTGATTCTGAGGGGGTTGAGAGTGGAAATATTGAAGAAAAATTATTTATGACCTTGTTGAGTGGGGTGTCATATGAAAGGTGATTTTTTTTTCAAGTATAAATCAATTTTTTTTGCAATTTTCAAAAGCGAAGTTTTTGAGTTATGTTAAAAAATGTGACAAAAATTTCCTGTCCCCCCCTCTTAACTTCGAACTTTACAAAAGAAAAAATTTGAAAAAATTCATGGTTATGGAAAATGTTGTAAAGATTGAATGAAAACTATAGCGGTCAGCTCATCATTTCAAATGTTATCTTGAGGGGGTTGAGGGTGGAAATTTTGAAAAAAAAATATTTTTGACCAAGTCGATTGGGGTGTCATATGAAAGATTGATTTTTTTCTAGTCCAAAACAATTTTTTATGTAATTTTAAAAAGCGCAGTTTTTGAGTTATGTAAAAAAATGTGAAAAAAATTTCCTGTCCCCCCCCCCTTAACTTCGAACATTACAAAAGAAAAAATTTGGAAAAATTCATGGTTATGGGAAATGTTGTAAAGATTGAATGAAAACTATAACGGTTGGCTCATCATTTCTAATGTTATTTTGATGGGGTTGAGGGTGGAAATTTTGAAAAAAAAATTATTTTTGACCTTGTTGAGTGGGGTATCATATGAAAGGTTGATTTTGTTCTAGTCCAAAACAATTTTTTATGTAATTTTCAAAAGCGCAGTTTTTGAGTTATATTAAAAAATGTGAAAAAAAATTCCTGTCCTCCCCCTTACCTTCGAACATTACAAAAGAAAAATATTTGAAAATATTCATGGTTATGGGCAATGTTGTAAAGATTGAATCAAAACTATAGCGGTCGGATCATCATTTCAAATGTTATTTTGAGGGGGTTGAGAGTGGACATTTTGACAAAAAATAATTTTTGACCCCCACTCGGCTTATGAAAGGTGAATTTTTTTCTAGTCCAAAACAATTTTTTTGTAGTTTTCGTTTTTTTCGGTTTTGATTCATTTGATTAAAATTCTAAAATTGTGTTTTGTGAAGGACTATTCACGTAAAATAATCGTAGAAGAGGATAAATTTTACTACGTTGTAGGAAATGTATATTATAGTAAATATTGAGTGAAACGAAGTAAAGAAATGAACAAACAAGATCAGATTAGATCAACACAGTTTAACAAGTCAGAACTAAACTTCAGGCGAAAGGCGTTAGGTTGAAAAATTATGCAATAACATACCAGATACCTGTTTGCTATTCGATAGATTATCATTTAATATGGTTGCATTGCAAATGTTCTCTGTGAAGTTGATCACTAATTACAAACATTTTTGAAATTTTTGAACTATTGAACTACTGTTGAACTAGAAAATTGTTACAGTCAAGTTAATCGAGGTTGGGGATCTGTTCTTTTCGTTAAGTCTGATACAGTACCACCAGTGCAGAAAAATAGTAGCCACCATCACTTTGAGTTTAGCTCTGCTGGCAGTCATTGTGAATGTTCAACTAGCTGAAGTACAAATCCTGTTGGTATACTATACCGATCTCCCCACTGTTCAGTAGACAAATCACTCGACTGTGTTAACAATGCACTCGTTGGAAATAATTTGACGACACTTTTTCTCCGTTTTTTCCGTTGGTTTCAATAAAAATCCTCAAAACTGGCTCTCAAACTATTTTCTACAAAAAAATTTACAAAGAAAAATTCATGAACCAACAACAGTTGAGGCTACCACAATTGATAATGTATTTTCCAATATAAATAATTTAGAAGCTGGCGTTATTGAAGCTTTCTTTAGCCATCATAAACAGCTTTGGGTAAGATTCAACCCAACTTGAAACTATACTTACAAAAACTGTTTTTTTCTCATATTATATACACGGAACCCTCAGCGAGCGAATTATATTCGCACTTGCCTGACTTTTTTTGAATGAATTTGTTTGATCATACAACGAGGTTATACGTATGTTTTACACTGAAAATTAATATTCAGTTGACTGAGATGGCCAGTAATGGCATTTTTTGGAGAATGTCGAACGAAAAAGTGGCTGAATCCAGGAAAATGGCAGAATAAAAGTTTTCAGACTCGTCAAGGACAGGCACCTCACGAAGTATAAAATATGTGGTAATCATTAAATGAAATCAGCGAGGACCAGGGACTTTAATCTGTAATTTGGAAAAAAAAAATTACGATTTCGTCCAACGGCTGTAAAAATCTTAAAACTTATGATTCGAAGGGCAACGCACTTCGGAATAATGTGGCAAATCTTCATAATAAATTTCACATCTTTTAGCAATACCATTAATGCTCGATGGTTTAAACCACGTGCTCGAATAAGTTTAACGATTTTAACAACTTTTTTAAATACATTATCAATTTTAATTATACTTTTGAGCATGACCGGCAAGCTGGATATTGCAATGAATAGAAGTTTTGAAACGATCTATTATGTTGGGTTTTAACATAATCTTTTAATCTGCCGATGACACAACGTATAGCTGCTTTCATTAAAGGGGTTGTTGCCAAATACACCAGGGTATGCATTGGAAGATCATATTTTTAGTAGCAATTATAAGTGTATTTTGTATTTTGAGATTGTTTTGGTTGAATGCATTTTTTATGCATTTTTGAATTTTTTAATTAAAACACTGTAGAAAAAGTGTTGAGGGCCACAACAATTTATGCAGCGGGCCACAAGTGGTCCGCAGGCCGCGAGTTTGACATCACTGAAATAGTTGAATGTTTCTACACTCGATTTTCAGTGAAGAATGTAACGATCGGCCCTATTTCGATTCTTGCCCTAAAATGAGAATCCAAACTATGAAAAAAACTAATTCAGTGAGCTAATATATGAGCTATATATAAAAACAGTTTGTGAGCTAATATATTTGCATGTAGAATAATTCTTTTCATGGGTTTCGTCATAATGTACGTGAAACAACGATTTGTTTAAATTTTAATGGTATTCTTTGATTTTCATGTTGTTATAGGTGTTGAATTTATGGTGCTTTAAATCTTGCTATTATGAAATAACGGAATGTTTCTACACTCGAGTTTCTTTTGAAAATGCATTTTAAAATTATTTGTAGGACGAAATTCTGTGATTCACAATCACAGAATTTCGTCCTACGACTGACTATTTCGAATATTTCTACAAAAATAAGAATATTCATATATGGGTAATTCTTTTACAAACCGAACAGATTTGGACAAAATCTGACCGACACATTTTTGATTTGGCTGAAATTTTTTTTATGGGTTTTATATCGAAAAAAAGATATACGTGTTCGAGGATTTTTTTTGATTTTTTTTTTTGGAAAATATAGCGGTTCTACATTTTGAGAATTTCGTGATTTTTGGCTTGACGAGTTATTTTCAAATAATCATAACTTCGGTTCTATTAAAGATAGAAACATCTAGTTTATTTTATTTTAAAGATAAAAAATGGTAATTTACAAAAAAAATTATTATTAATAAAAGTTATTTTATTTAGCGTATGGTTTTTATGACACATTAAAAAATAAAACTTAAAGAAGGTAGATTTTTCTACAAAATCTACCTAAAACAAAACATGAATACACATTAAATGAGCTTACAATGAATTTGATTGCGCGTCTTTACTCTTTAGTTAAAAAGTAAAAATATTTGAACATTGGGCAGTACATTTAAGTATTAGATGTTTACATCGAGTGAATCTATCCATGTTACTACATCGGGCGTTGCCAAATGAATGTCTGCGATGTTGCTATTGTATCGTCGAATTGGACACACAGTTGCAATGTGTTTTATGGTTTGTTGTGGAGCTCCACAGTCACATTGAGGGGACTCTGAAATGCCCCACTTGCATGTAAGCGTCTGAGTGCAGGTGGAGCGATATTGCTTAATACAGGGAGCCAAGGTAAAGGAGGAGACCTGATAGTACCACTTATAGTTCGCATCGTGGCATGCAGCTGGCAGTCAACTTTTTCAGTATGTGTGCTATTCAACCAAACTGGTGCGCCATACTCAGCCACTTAGTAAACCAGACTTAGTGCAGTTGTGCGGAGGGTAGCTGGAGTAGCACCCCATGTCGAGCCTGCCAGTTTGTGCAATATATTGTTTCTCGTTTTAAGTTTTTTTGACGTATTCTCTAGGTGGAGTTTAAAAGAAAGAGTTCTATCGAGAGTAATGCCCAGGTGCTTTGGCTGTTGATTGTTCTTAATGACAGTGCCGTTAAATGACACTGATAGTTCGTGTTTTGCCAGTTTGTTGTTTAAGTGGAAACAAGAACTCTCGGTTTTACTTAGATTAGGAAATAAGCTCCACGTTCGAAAATAGTCATTCATTATCGCCAGGTCAGTTGAGAGCAAATCTTCCAAGACACCCATATCTTTATTTTGAGTGGCCAGGGTCCAATCATCAGCGTAACCAAATTTCTTTGATGTTGTGTCAGGAATGTCATGAATGTACAAATAAAAAAATTATGGCGCCAGGACGGAACCCTGTGCTAAACCATTGTTAAGCATTTTGGACCTACTACAGGAATTATGTAGATGGACTTTGAATACACGATTACTCAGCATGTTGTTAATTAAACGCGAGATGGTGCTACAAGGTATTGCATTGATCAGCTTATATATAATCCCAATTCGCCAGACCGTGTCATATGCTGTAGTGAGATCGATGAATACTGCGCCTGTTTTTGATTGTTTTTGATACCCAGCTTCGATGAAGGATGTTAAAGCGAGCAGTTGGTCAGTGCAACTGCGATTGGGACGGAAACCAGCTTGTTCGACTGAGATCTGGTCATTCAGTATCGGAGCGATACGGTTGTATATGAGCCGTTCTTACAATTTGGAGCAGGTGCTCAAAAGGGCAATTGGACGGTAGCTTCCTGGTTTATTAAATGGTTTACCTGGCTTAAGTATCGCTATCACTTTTGAAGTCTTGAAATGTTTTGGAAGATTGTCGGTTTCTAGAATATTCGAGAAAAATTTAGTTAGCCATTGTTTTACATTTTTTCCAGCATTTCTAAGAAATTCTGGAAATATACCATCGCACCCAGCTGCTTTTCCGTTTTTTGTTTGTGATAGAGCTGAATCAAGTTCTTCGCTACTAAAAGAGTTCGCATACTTCGATAGAGACGAGCAATTGCGCTTCATTTCTCTTAATTTACGCTTAATTGTTCTTTTATGAAGGCGATTAGTAGAAAAACGAGATATGTTTACGATATGATTTGTCCTCTGCATTTATTTCATCGTTAGTACGAGCAAATGTTTTTTTTTTATTGGAGGGCCTTGAGACTTACAGTTCAAGTAGCACTGCGACCTGAAGGTCTATTGTGCTTACCCTGATTTTGTTATTAGTCAATCGTCGTCTGTGCCGTTACTGGTTGTATTCTGTCATCCAAGTTAAGACTTTTAATAAAATTAATTAGCTCAATTGGAGTGACGTTTTGTGGTAATGGAAGTGTTAGTCTTCTATGACCAAGTTGGTTGTATCTGTGCCCAGAGAGTTGAGGACAGCTGCAGATGACGTGTTCCATCGTTTCCGCGTCCGAGTAGCAGAATCTGCACCTGTCGAAAACAACAAGACCTATTTTGTTAAGATGGTGGTTTAAAGGACCATGCCCAGTAACGCACCACGTCAAAATTCTTAGAGACTCTCTGTTTAAGTCGATTGTTTTTAAGGGTGAAACAGGGAGGTTACCTAGAAACTTCTTGGAATGTACTAGTCCCTCTATGCTTCTCCATAATTTAGCATTTTGTTCTTGTTCCATTGTTTGGATTGTGCTTTTGAGCGAACTCTTGGCCATTCCAAAGCATGGTTCCGGTCCAACAAATTTTTTATTGGCACCTTGCTTTGCTAAAGCGTCAGCGATAGCATTTCCTTGTATTCCTGTGTGGCTAGGTGCCAAACACAAGTGTTACTATGTTATTGCACGAGATTTTTAATAGATTTTGGTAGCATTCCCATACCAATTTTAAATCAAAGAGCGTAGATTTTAGTGCCAAGAGTGCTGCTTGGCTGTCAGAGATAATATATATTTCAATATTTTGGTATTTTCTTTCAGCGCAAAGCAAACCGCAACTGCTAATGGCAAAAATTTCGGCTTGAAATATGGTTGTTGTGGTGCCTAAGGCAACCATTTGTTTTGTTCTAGGACCAAACACTCCTGCTCCCGTGCCCATGTTGGTTCGAGAACCATCTGTGTACCAGATGCTGGCGTTATGTGGCAGCGACCGTATGTAGTTTTTAATAAGATCTCTGGCCAATATCTTAACATCAAAGCGCCTGTCTAAATCTATTGTTTTTGGCATACAATCCGAAATATGGTATGTATGCAGTTTAGTTTGTAATTCAGAAAAGATTTTAAGGTGTCCAGTTAGATTACACGGCTTAAACCCTTCTGTGAGCTGCAGTCTATGAACGCTCAACACCGCTACAGATTTAACATGTAGGTGCAATGGAGAAAGCTTTAGAAGAATCTCAATTGCTGACGTTGGCGTGGTTTTGAAAGCACCTGTGGCACTTAGACACACAAGCCTTTGTATTTTTGTAAACATATTTTGAGCTGTTATTTGGCGCGTTTTAGGCCACCAAACTAAAGCTGCATATGTTAGAATTGGTTTTATAATACTTTGGTGCAACCAAAGTATCATTTTTGGGCTAAGGCTCCATGTTTTCCCAAACAGGTTTCTGCATGTGAAGAAAACTTTGTTTGCCTTATCAGAGATATATTTCAGGTGTGGGTTCCAAGTTAGTTTGCTATCCAGGATCACACCTAAATATCTAACCTCTTTTGATGTTTGTATTGGATCGCCGGTTAGAACAGGAGAAACGAAATTGAAGTTTCTCCTGTTTGTGAAAACGATAATGCTTGTTTTTTGGGGATTGATCGACAGTCCCAATCTATTGCACCACTTTGATACAATATTAAGAGCTGTCTGGGTTCGACCAGCGACAATGGAGTCATGTTTTCCTCTAACCATGACTGCCAAGTCGTCGGCATAGCCTAAAGTGTTGAAGCCGGAATCATTTAGCTTAGTGAGGAGATCATCAGCCACCATTAGCCAAAGCAGCGGAGAGAGCACGCCCCCTTGCGGGCAGCCTCTAGATGCAGTAACAGTTACTGAATAATCACCTAGTGTAGCCGTTATCTTCCGACTCTCTAGCATCTTGATAATCCACGCAATGATAAGCGGATTTATATTTTTCTTTGTCGCCATTTCGATGATAGCATTGAAGTGGACATTGTCAAAGGCTCCTTGTATGTCCATAAATGTACATGCAAGTGCCTCCTTATAGTTTAAGGTGCTCTCAATTTCTTTCACCATTTTGTGTAACGCCGTTTCAGAAGATTTCCCAGTCTGATAGGCGTGCTGGCTAGAGTTGAGAGGGTTTTGTTTGAGACATACATGACGGACGTGATAGTCCAACATCTTTTCCATTGTTTTTAATAGAAAAGATGTAAGACTTAGGGGTCTGTATGATTTGGCTTCATTTGGTTTTTTTCCTGGCTTAGGTATAAAAACAACTCTGGTTTCTCGCCATATCTGAGGAATGTAAGCAAGGCGAAAGCTTGCTTTGAACAAACGCATGAGATATGGAAGAATGATTGTTAGACCCTTTTGCAGAAATACCGGAAAAATTCCATCACCTCCTGGAGATTTATACGGACCGAAGGATTCTATGGCCCATCTCGCTTCGTTGGGGGTGAAAATTGTGTTGGCTAAATGATCTGCAGTACTTTTAGTTGCAGGATCTAGAAGATGTACGTCTTCGTTGGCATTATCTTCCGTGCTCCATTCTATTGAGCCCGGAAAGTGGGTTTGAAGTAAAGTATCTAGTGTCTCAATGCAGCTGGTGGTATACGTACCATCTGGTTTGCAGATTGAGCCTAGAGGGTTTGTGTGATCAGACGACATCAATTTTTGGAGTCGAGCTGCAGCAGGCAGATTATCTATCGTATTGCAGAACTCTTTCCAGCTATTTCTTTTTGATTGTCTGAGTTCTTTATTATAATTGGTTAGAGCTACTCGGTACTCTATCCAATTATTTGTTGTTTTTGCTCTGTTAAAGAGCTTACGAACTTTATTCCTTTTCCTCTCCAAGTTACCATTCCACCAAGGTACATCTTTGCATCTTTTGGATTGAGTTATTGGAGTATTAAAGTTGTATGCCTCAGTGATAATTTCTTGCAAATTATTTGCTGCAGAGTCGAGCACAAATGTAGAGTTGATACTGCCGCAACTATTTACATTATCATGAAGATACGTTGTGTAAAGTTCCCAGTTGGTTTTCCTCGGGTTTCTAAAGTACTGGATGCTCTTTGGGTAGTGTTCTATGTTGAAACATATATAAGCATGTTCAGACATAGAAGCTTCCTTCGAAACATGCCAGTTATTAATATGGTTAGTAGCGTTTATGTTAGTTAAAGTAAGGTCAAGGACCTCACCTCTGATTGCGTTTCTAAAGGTAGGCTCACTACCTTTGTTTGCAATAAACATATTGTTTGTATACAAAAATTGAAGCAGACGCTCGCCTTTTGTGTTAATGTTACTGCTTCCCCACACGGTGTGATGAGCGTTAGCATCACACGCTATTATGAGGTTGTAGTGGTTATTGTTGCAATACTTGATGAGTTTCTCTACCATTTCTGGTGGTGTCTCGTCCTCATCCCCCGGGAAGTATGCAGAAGCTAAAATGAATTTACGAAATCCACCTTGAGGAAGATGAATTTCTATCTGGACCGTTGTAAGATCTCTACAGATAAATTCATTCAATGGAAATATTTTCAGATGTTTGTTGAAAAGAATCGCGGTTCGCGGTCTTTCCACATCTGAGAAATAGATCAATTTTGTATTTTTGTTTGACGATAGACCTTTTATTCTTTTACTGTCTGCCCACGGCTCCTGTATGAACGCAAGATCGTGAGCATCCTGTTCAATTAACCGGTTCAAATTAACTGAGGCCATTTCTGATCTGTGCAGATTAATCTGAACGCAACTTAATTTAGGTACAAGAGATTTTTGTCTATATCGTACAGGTGTTCTGTCTGACTTAGAGTAAGCTGTTGAATCATACATTACCCTAGAGTCAGACATGGTGTGTGTACTATCCGAATTAGGATAAGCTTATAAATCAGGCATGGTCCTAGAGTCAGACATGGCATGTGTGCTGTCTGGTTTAGGATATGCTGATAAATCAGGCATGATCCTAGAGTAGGACATGGTGCACAGTTTTGTTGTTAGTTTATGTGATGCGTTTGGAGAAGCATCGCTCTCATATAAAACTTTATTGTTTTTTATACAATATTTATGGAGAAAATAGGGAGGTACATTGGTCAACCACAACATGTATGTGAAGTTAGCCCGTTTTTCATCCCGTAAAAATGCGATGGCAACACTAAAAATTGATATCATGACACTTTCAACTGTCAGCCCAAAAATTATACTCTCAGCCCAGAAAAATAACTATCGCGACAGTTTTGTGTGAAATTAACTTATGAAGTTAACTATTAATTAATGAAGGTTTAATTAATATAACGAGATTTTTGCAAAATTTTTTACCTTTGTGAAGTTAGCCGGTAATTCTATCCCGTAAAACAAGGAAAGTTTCATATGGTAATAATATTAGAAAACTTTATGCTATCACGATAGTTTATTTGAGTTTTATTACGAAACAATGCTTTTTTACTTATTCATTAATTAAATTCAATTTTCAGTTAAAACTAATTTTTATTCAAATAACCTATTATAAAATGATTCCTCTAAAAATCTGCAACAAAACAATAACATCAACTACTTCAATTAATTTTGTTTTTACTATATGCTACTCTCAGCCCGTTTTTTTCTGTCACGACAGTCGACAGTGAAGTTAGCCCGTAATTTTATCCATTGAAACAAGGAGAGTTTTATGTGGTAATAATTATAGAAAACTTTATGCTATCATTATAGTTTATTTGGGTTTTATTGGGAAACAATGCTATTTACTTATTCATTAATTAAATTCAATTGTCAGTGATGTTAGCCCAGAATTCTATCACCGTAATAGAATCCCTGTGGTAACTGCACAATATGGGTAAAGGATCAAGAATATAAAATTTGATTTTTCCATTATCCGATTTCTGCGGAAAGCGGTTAAATCTAGATTATTTCTCAAAACTTTGGAGTAAATTGTCATTTTTGAGAATTTTTCAGTGTAGCGATACAGACGCAAGTAGACTGAAAACTAGTTGCTGGCCGGAAACTGTAGTACCTGCAAAAAACAGGTAAAGGTTCAATAATGTGTTATTTGATTTTTGTATTACCAAATATCTGCTCCGAAATTAGAATCAATTCTCCGAACTTTGGAGTTAAATCTAGAATTGTCATTTTTGAGAATTTTTCAGTGCAGCGATACAGACGCTTTTAGGCTACAAACTAGTTGCTGGCCGAGAACTGTGGTACCTGCAGTAAAAATGCAAAGGTTTCATTATATGTAATATGATTTTTTCATTCCCAAATAACTGCTGTGAAATCTGAATAAATTCTCCGAACTTTGTTTTAAATTGTCATTTTTGAGAATTTTTCATTGTAGCGATACAGACGCTTTTGGGCTACAAACTAGTTGCTGGCCGGGAACTGTAGTACACGTACAAAGAATGCAAAGGTTTATAAATATGTAATATAATGTTTTTATTCCCAAAAAACTGCTGTGAAATCTGAATAAATTCTCCCAACTTTGGAGTAAATTGTGATTTTTGAGAATTTTTAATTGTAGCGACACAGACGCTTTTAGCCTACAAACTGGTTGCTGGCCGGGAACTGTGGTACCCGCATGAAAAATTCAAAGATTCAATTATATGTAAGATTGTTTTATCCCGAATATCTGCTGTGAAATCTGAATAAATTCTCCGAACTTTGGAGTAATTTGTCATTTTTGAGAATTTTTCATTGTAGCGATACAGACACTTTTGGGCTATAAACTGGTTGCTGGCCGGGGATTGTGGTACCTGGACTAAAAATGCAGAGATTCAATTATATATAATATGATTTTTTTAGTCCAAAATAACTGCTGTGAAATCTGAATAAATTCTCCGAACTTTGGAGTAAATTGTCATTTTTGAGAATTTTTCATTGTAGCGATACAGACGTTTTTGGGCTACAAACAAGTTGTTGGCAGGGAACTGTGGTACCCGCACAAGAAACGCGAAGGTTTATTCATATGTAATATGATATTTTCATTCCCAAGAAACTGCTGTGAAATCTGAATAAATTCTCCCAACTTTGGAGTAAATTGTCATTTTTGAGAATTTTTCATTGTAGCAATACAGACGCTTTTAGCCTAAAACTAGTTGCTGGCCGGGAACTATGCTACACGCACACAAAATGTGAAGGTTAAATTGTATGTTATATGACTATTTCATGCCCCAAAAACTGCTGTGAAATCTGAATAAATCCTCCAAACTTTGGAGTAAACAGTCATTTTTGAGAATTTTTCATTGTAGCAATACAGACGCTTTTTACCTACAAACTGGTTGTTGGCCGGGAGCTGAGGTACACGCACAAAAATTTCGAAGGTTCAGTTATATGTAATATGATTTTTTCATTGCCGAAAAACTGCTGTAAAGTTTGAATAAATTCTCCAAACTTTGGAGTAAATTTTCGTTTTTGAGAATTTTTCATTGTAGCGATACAGACGCTTTTGGGCTACAAACTAGTTGCTGGCCGGAAACTGTGGTACACGCACAAAAACTGTGAAGGTTCAATTGTATGTAATATGATTTTTTCATTTCGAAAAAACTGCTGTGAAATCTGAATAAATTCTCCAAACTTTGGAGTAAATTGTCATTTTTGAGAATTTTTCATTGTAGCAATACAGACGCTTTTAACCTACCAACTAGTTGTTGGCCGGGAACTGTGGTACACGCAAACAAAATGCGCAAGTTCAGTTGTATGTAATATGATTTTTTCATTCCCAAAAAACTGCTGTGAAATCTGAATAACTTCTCCGAACTTTGTTGTAAATTGTCATTTTTGAGAATTTTTCATTGTAGCGATACAGACGCTTTTGGGCTACAAACTAGTAGCTGGCCGGGAAATGTGGTATCTGCACGATAAATGCAAAGGTTTAATGATATGTAATATGATTTTTTAATTCCCAAAAAACTGCTGTGAAATCAGAATAAATTCTCCCAACTATGGAGTAAATTGTCATTTTTGAGAATTTTTCAATGTAGCGATACAGACTTTCTTGGCCTACAAACTAGTTGCTGGCCGGGAATTGTGGTACACGCACAACAAATGCAAAGGTTTTATTATATGTAATATGATTGTTTTGTTCCCAAAAAACTGCTGTGAAATCAGAATAAATTCTCCCAACTTTGGAGTAAATTGTGATTTTTGAGAATTTTTCATTGTAGCGACACAGACGGACGCTTTTGGGCTACAAAATAGTTCTTGTCCGGAAATTGAGGTAACCGATATGAAAAATTCGAAGATTCAATTATATGTAATAAAATTTTTTGTTCCCAAATATCTGCTGTGAAATCAGAATAAATTCTCCGAACTTTGGAGTAAATTGTCATTTTTGAGAATTTTTTTTTGTAGCGATACAGACGCTGTTAGCTTACAAACTAGTTGTTGGTCGGAAACTGTGGTACACGCGCACAATATGCGAAAGTTCAATTGTATGTAATAAAATTTTTTCATGCCCAATAAAACTGCTGTGAAATCTGAATAAATTATCCAAACTTTGAAGTAAATTGTCATTTTTGAGAATTTTTCATTGTAGCGATACAGACGCTTTCGGACTACAAACAAGTTGCTGGCCGGGAACTAAAGTATACGCACAAAAATGAAAAAGTTCAATTGTATGTTATATGATTTTTTTATTCCCAAAAAACTGCTGTGAAATCTGAATAAATTCTCCGAACTTTGGAGTAAATTGTCATTTTTGAGAATTTTTTATTGTAGCGATACAGACGTTTTTAGCCTACAAACTAGTTGCTGGCCGGGAACTGTGGTACCCGCATAAAAAATTCGAAGGTTCAATTATATGTTATAAGATTGTTTTATTCCCAAATATCTGCTGTGAAATCAGAATAAATTCTCCAAACTTTGGTGTTAATTGTCATTTTTGAGAATTTTTCATTTTTGCGATACTGACGCTTTTGGGCTACAAACTGATTGCTGGCCGGGAATTGTGGTACCTGCACTAAAAATGCAAAGATACAATTATGTATAATATGATGTATTTATTCCCAAATAACTGCTGTGAAATTTGAATAAATTCTCCCAACTTTTGAGTAAATTGTCATTTTTGAGAATTTTTCATTGTAGCGATACAGACGCTTTTAGCCTACAAACTAGTTGCTGGCCGGGAACTAAGGTACATGCACAAAAATTGACAAGGTTTAGTTGTATGTAATATGATATTTTTATTCCCGAAACACTGCTGTGAAATCTGAATAAATTCTCCAAACTTTGGAGTAAATTGTCATTTTTGAGAATTTTTTATTGTAGCGATGCAGACGCTTTTAGCCTGAAAACTAGTAGCTGGCCAGGAACTGTGCTACACGCAAAAAAAATGCAAAGGTTTAATTGTATCTAATAAAAGTTTTTCATTCCCAAAAAACTGCGGTGAAATCTGAATAGTTTCTCCGAACTTTGGAGTAAATTGTCATTTTTGAGAATTTTTCATTGTAGCAATACAGACGCTTTTGGGCTACAAACTAGTTGATGGCCGAGAACTAAGGTACATGCACAAAAATTGCAAAGGCTTAGTTGTTTGTAATATGATTTTTTTGTTCCCAAAACACTGCTGTGAAATTTAAATAAATTCTCCGAGCTTTGGAGTAAATTGTCATTTTTGAGAATTTTTCAGTGTAGCGATACAGACGCTTGTGGGCTATCAACTGATTGTTGGCCGGGAAATAAGGTACCTGCACTAAAAATGCATAGATTCAATTAAATGTAATATGATTTTTTCATTCCCATACAACTGCTGTGAAATCTGAATAAATTCTTCCAACTTTGGAGTAAATTGTTATTTTTGAGAATTTTTCATTGTAGCGATACAGACGCTTTTGGGCTACATAGCAGTTGCTGGCCGCGATATGTGGTACACGCACACAATATGCGAAAATTCAATTGTATGTAATATGATTTTTTCATGCCCAAAAAACTGCTGTGAAATCTGAATAAATTCTCCGAACTTTCGAGTAAATTGTCATTTTTGAGAATTTTTCATTGTAGCGATACAGACGCTTTTGGGCTACAAACTAGTTGATGGCCGGGAACTATGCTACACGCACAAAAAATGCGAAGGTTAAATTGTATGTAATATGATTTTTTCATTCCCAAAAAACTGCTGTGAAATCAGAATAAATTCTCCGAACTTTGGAGTAAATTGTCATTTTTGAGAATTTTTCATTGTAGCGATACAGACGCTTTTGGGCTACAAACTGGTTGCTGGCCGGGAACTATGGTAAACGCACAAAAAATGCGAAAGTTAAGTTGTATGTAATATGATTTTTTCGTTCTCAAATACTTGCTGTGAAATCTGAATAAATTCTCTGAACTTTGGAGTAAATTGTCATTTTTGAGAATTTTTTATTGTGGCGATACAGACGTTTTTGGGCTACAAACAAGTTGCTGGCCGGGAACTGTGGTGCACGCACAAAAAATGAGAAAGTTCAATTGTATATAATATGATTTTTTCATTCCCAAAAAACTGCTGTGAAGTTTGAATAAATTCTTCGAACTTTGGAGTAAATTGTCATTTTTGAGAATTTTTCATTGTAGCGATACAGACGCTTTTAGCCTACAAACTAGTTGCTGACCGGGAACTGTGGTACCCGCATGAAAAATTCGAAGGTTCAATTATATGTTATAAGATTTTTTTATTCCCAAATATCTGCTGTGAAATCAGAATAAATTCTCCGAACTTTGGAGTAAATTGTAATTTTTGAGAATTTTTCATTTTTGCGATACTGACGCTTTTGGGCTACAAACTGGTTGCTGGCCGGGAACTGTGGTACCTGCACTAAAAATGCAAAGATTCAATTATGTGTAATTTGACTTATTTATTCCCAAATAACTGCTGTGAAAATTTGAACAAATGCTCCGAGCTTTCGAGTAAATTGTCATTTTTGAGAATTTTTCATTGTAGCGATACAGACGCTTTTGGGCTACAAACTAGTTTCTGGCCGAGAACTGTGGTACCGCATGCGAAATTCGAAGAATCAATGTTATGTCAAAAGATGTTTTTATTCCCAAATATCTGCTGTGAAATCTGAATAAATTCTCCGAACTTTAGAGTAATTTGTCATTGTTGAGAATCTTTCATTTTTGCGATACTGACGCTTTTGGGCTACAAACTAGTTGCTTTTCGGGAACTGTGGTGCACGCACAAAAAATGCAAAGATTCAATCATATGTAATATTATTTTTTCATTTCCAAAAAACTGCTGTGAAGTTTGAATAAATTCTCCGAACTTTGGAGTAAATTGTCATTTTTGAGAATTTTTCATTGTAGCGATACAGACGTTTTTGGGCTACAAACTGGTTGCTGGCCGGGAACTAAGGTACACGCACAAAAAATTAGAAAGTGCAATTGTATGTAATATGATTTTTTTATTCCCAAAAAACTGCTGTGAAATCAGAATAAATTCTCCGAACTTTGGAGTAAATTGTCATTTTTGAGAATTTTTCATTGTAGCGATACAGACGCTTTAAGCCTACAAACAAGTTGCTGGCCGGGAACTGTGGTACTCGCATGAAGAATTCGATGGTTTAATTATATGTAATAAGGTTTTTTTCATTCCCAAATATCTGCTGTGAAATCAGAATAAAGTCTCCGCACTTTGGAGTAAATTGTCATTTTTGAGAATATTTCATTTTTGCGATACTGACGCTTTTGGGCTACAAACTGGTTGCTGGCCGGGAACTGTGGTACCTGCACTAAAAATGCAAAGATACAATTATGTGTAATATGATTTTTTTATTCCCAAATAACTGCTGTGAAATCTGAATAAATTCTCCGTACTTTCGAGTAAATTGTTATTTTTGAGAATTTTTCATTGTAGCGATACAGACGCTTTTAGCCTACAAACTAGTTGCTGGCCGGAAACTGTGGTAAACGCACAAAAAATGCAAAAGTTCAATTGTATGTAATAAGATTTTTTTATTTCCAAAAATCTGCTGTGAAATCTGAATAAATTCTCCAAACTTTGGAGTAAATTTTCATTTTTGAGAATTTTTTATTGTAGCGATACAGACGCTTTTAGCCTGAAAACTAGTTGCTGGCCGGGAACTGGGCTACATGCACAAAAAATTTGAAGGTTTAATTGTATATAATATTATTTTTTTATTCCCAAAAAACTGCAGTGAAATCTGAATAAATTCTCCGTACTTTGGAGTAAATTGTCATTTTTGAGAATTTTTCATTGTAGCGATACAGACGCTTTTGGGCTACAAACTAGTTGCTGGCCGGAAACTGTGGTACACGCACAAAAACTGTGAAGGTTCAATTGTATGTAATATGATTTTTTCATTTCCAACAAACTGCTGTGAAATCTGAATAAATTCTCCAAACTTTGGAGTAAATTGTCATTTTTGAGAATTTTTCATTGTAGCAATACAGACGTTTTTAACCTACAAACTAGTTGTTGGCCGGGAACTGTGGTACCTGCAGTAAAAATGCAAATGTTTATTTATATGTAATAAGAATTTTTCATTCCCAAATAACTGCTGTGAAATCTGAATAAATTCTTCGAACTTTGTTGAAAATTGTCACTTTTGAGAATTTTTCATTGTAGCGATACAGACGCTTTTGGGCTACAAACTAGTAGCTGGGCGGGAAATTTGGTATCTGCACGATAAATGCAAAGGTTTAATGATATGTAATATGAATTTTTCATTCCCAAAAAACTGCCGTGAAATCAGAATAAATTCTCCGAACTTTGGAGTAAATTGTCATTTTTGAGAATTTTTCATTGTAGCGATACAGACTTTCTTGGCCTACAAACTAGTTGCTGGCCGGGAATTGTGGACAACAAATGCAAAGGTTTAATTATATGTAATATGATTGTTTTATTCCCAAATAACTGCTGTGAAATCTGAATAAATTCTCCCAACTTTGGAGTAAATTGTGATTTTTGAGAATTTTTCATTGTAGCGACACAGACGGACGCTTTTGGGCTACAAACTAGTTCTTGTCCGGAAATTGAGGTAACCGCATGAAAAATTCGAAGATTCAATTATATGTAATAAAATTTTTTTGTTCCCAAATATCTGCTGTGAAATCAGAATAAATTCTCCGAACTTTGGAGTAAATATTCAATTTTGAAAATTTTTCATTGTAGCGATACAGACGCTTTTAGCTTACAAACTAGTTGTTGGCCGGAAGCTGTGGTACACGCACACAATATGCGAAAGTTCAGTTGTATGTAATAAAATTTTTTCATGCCTAAAAAACTGCTGTGAAATCTGAATAAATTATCCAAACTTTGAAGTAAATTGTCATTTTTGAGAATTTTTCATTGTAGCGATACAGACGCTTTTGGGCTACAAACTAGTTGCTGGCCGCGAACTGTGGTGCACGCACAAAAAATGCAAAGATTTATTCATATGTAATATGATTTTTTCATTTCCAAAAAACTGCTGTGAAGTTTGAATAAATTCTCCGAACTTTGGAGTAAATTGTCATTTTTGAGAATTTTTCATTGTAGCGATACAGACGTTTTTGGGCTACAAACTGGTTGCTGGCCGGGAACTAAGGTACACGCACAAAAAATGAGAAAGTTCAGTTGTATGTAATATGATTTTTTTATTCCCAAAAAATTGCTGTGAAATCAGAATAAATTCTCCGAACTTTGGAGTAAATTGTCATTTTTGAGAATTTTTCATTGTAGCGATACAGACGCTTTTGGCCTACAAACTAGTTGCTGGCCGGGAACTGTGGTACCCGCATGAAAACTTCGATGGTTCAATTATATGTAATAAGATTTTTTCATTCCCAAATATCTGCTGTGAAATCAGAATAAAGTCTCCGCACTTTGGAGTAAATTGTCATTTTTGAGAATATTTCATTTTTGCGATACTGACGCTTTTGGGCTACAAACTGGTTGCTGGCCGGGAACTGAGGTACCTGCACTAAAAATGCAAAGATACAATTATGTGTAATATGATTTTTTTATTCCCAAATAACTGCTGTGAAATCTGAATAAATTCTCCGAACTTTCGAGTAAATTGTTATTTTTGAGAATTTTTCATTGTAGCGATACAGACGCTTTTAGCCTACAAACTAGTTGCTGGCCGGAAACTGTGGTACACGCACAAAAAATGCAAAGATACAATTATATGTAATATGATTTTTTTATTCCCAAAAATCTGCTGTGAAATCTGAATAAATTCTCCAAACTTTGGAGTAAATTGTCATTTTTGAGAATTTTTTATTGTAGCGATACAGACGCTTTTAGCCTGAAAACTAGTTGCTGGCCGGGAACTGGGCTACATGCACAAAAAATTTGAAGGTTTAATTGTATATAATATTATTTTTTTATTCCCAAAAAACTGCTGTGAAATCTGAATAAATTCTCCGTACTTTGGAGTAAATTGTCATTTTTGAGAATTTTTCATTGTAGCGATACAGACGCTTTTGGGCTACAAACTAGTTGCTGGCCGGGAACTGTGGTACACGCACAAAAACTGTGAAGGTTCAATTGTATGTAATATGATTTTTTCATTTCCAAAAAACTGCTGTGAAATCTGAATAAATTCTCCAAACTTTGGAGTAAATTGTCATTTTTGAGAATTTTTCTTTGTAGCAATACAGACGCTTTTAACCTACAAACTAGTTGTTGGCCGGGAACTGTGGTACCTGCAGTAAAAATGCAAAGGTTTAATGATATGTAATATGAATTTTTCATCCCCAAATAACTGCTGTGAAATCTGAATAACTTCTCCCAACTTTGTTGAAAATTGTCACTTTTGAGAATTTTTCATTGTAGCGATACAGACGCCTTTGGGCTACAAACTAGAAGCTGGCCGGGAAATGTGGTATCTGCACGATAAATTGCAAAGGTTTAATGATATGTAATATGAATTTTTCATTCCCAAAAAACTGCTGTGAAATCAGAATAAATTCTCCCAACTTTGGAGTAAATTGTGATTTTTGAGAATTTTTCATTGTAGCGACACAGACGGACGCTTTTGGGCTACAAACTAGTTCTTGTCCGGAAATTGAGGTAACCGTATGAAAAATTCGAAGATTCAATTATATGTAATAAAATTTTTTTGTTCCCAAATATCTGCTGTGAAATCAGAATAAATTCTCCAAACTTTGGAGAAAAACATTTCTCAAAAATGACAATTTACATTGTAGCGATACAGACGCTTTTAGCTTACAAACTAGTTGTTGGCCAGAAATTGTGGTACACGCACACAATATGCGAAAGTTCAATTGTATGTAATAAAATTTTTTCATGCCCAAAAAACTGCTGTGAAATCTGAATAAATTACCCAAACTTTGAAGTAAATTGTCATTTTTGAGAATTTTTCATTGTAGCGATACAGACGCTTTTGGGCTACAAACTAGTTGCTGGCCGGAAACTGTGGTGCACGCACAAAAAATGCAAAGATTTATTCATATGAAATATGATTTTTTCATTTCCAAAAAACTGCTGTTAAGTTTGAATAAATTCTCCGAACTTTGAAGTAAATTGTCATTTTTGAGAATTTTTCATTGTAGCGATACAGACGTTTTTGGGCTACAAACTGGTTGCTGGCCGGGAACTAAGGTACACGCACAAAAAATGAGAAAGTTCAATTGTACGTAATATGATTTTTTTATTCCCATATAACTGCTGTGAAATCAGAATAAATTCTCCGAACTTTGGAGTAAATTGTCATTTTTGAGAATTTTTCATTGTAGCGATACAGACGCTTTTGGCCTACAAACTAGTTGCTGGCCGGGAACTGTGGTACCCGCATGAAAAATTCGATGGTTCAATTATATGCAATAAGATTTTTTTATTCCCAAATATCTGCTGTGAAATCAGAATAAATTCTCCGCACTTTGGAGTAATATTTCATAAAATATTTCTTTTTTGCGATACTGACGCTTTTGGGCTACAAACTGGTTGCTGGCCGGTAACTGTGGTACCTGTACTAAAAATGCAAAGATACAATTATGTGTAATATGATTTTTTTATTACCAAATAACTGCTGTGAAATCTGAATAAATTCTCCGAACTTTCGAGTAAATTGTTATTTTTGAGAATTTTTCATTGTAGCGATACAGACGCTTTTAGCCTACAAACTGGTTGCTGGCCGGAAACTGTGGTACACGCACAAAAAATGCAAAAGTTTAATTGTATGTAATATGATTTTTTTATTTCCAAAAAACTGCTGTGAAATCTGAATAAATTCTCCAAACTTTGGAGTAAATTGTCATTTTTGAGAATTTTTTATTGTAGCGATACAGACGCTTTTAGCCTGAAAACTAGTTGCTGGCCGGGAATTGGGCTACATGCACAAAAAATTTGAAAGTTTGATTCCATATAATATGATTTTTTTATTCCCAAAAAACTGCTGTGAAATCTGAATAAATTCTCCGAACTTTGGAGTAAATTGTCATTTTTGAGAATTTTTCATTGTAGCGATACAGACGCTTTTGGGCTACAAACTAGTTGCTGGCCGGGAACTGTGCTATACACAAAAAATTTGAAGGTTAAATTGTATGTAATATGATTTTTACATTCCCAAAAATCTGCTGTGAAATCAGAATAAATTCTCCGAACTTAGGAGTAAATTGTCATTTTTGAGAATTTTTTATTGTAGCTATACAACGCTTTTGGGCTATCAACTGGTTGTTGGCCGGGAAATGTGGTGCCTGCACTAAAAGGACAAAGATTCAATTAAATCATATATGATTTTTTCATTCCCAAATAACTGCTGTGAAATCTGAACAAATTCTCCGAACTTTGGAGTAAATTGTCATTTTTGAGAATTTTTCATTGTAGCGATACAGACGCTTTTAGCCTACAAACTAGTTGCTGGCCGGAAATTGTGGTATATGCACACAAAATGCGATGGTTCAATTGTATTTAATATGATTTTTTCATTCCCAAAAAACTGCTGTGAAATCTGAATAAATTCTCCCAACTATGGAGTAATTTGTCATTTTTGAGAATTTTTCAATGTAGCGATACAGACGCTTTTGGGCTACAAACTAGTTGCTGGCCGGGAACTGTGATACACGCACAAAAAATGCATAGATACAATTATATGTAAAATGATTTTTTCATTTCCAAAAAGCTGCTGTGAAGTTTGAATAAATTCCCCGAACTTTGGAGTAAATTGTCATTTTTGAGAATTTTTCATTGTAGCGATACAGACGCTTTTGGGCTGCAAACTAGTTGCTGGCCGGGAACTGTGCTACACGCACAAAAAATGCGAAAGTTAAATTGTATGTAATATGATTTTTTCATACCCAAAAAACTGCTGTGAAATTAGAATAAATTCTCCGAACTTTGGAGTAAATTGTCATTTTTGAGAATTTTTCATTGTAGCGATACAGACGCTTTTAGCCTACAAACTAGTTGCTGGCCGGGAACTGTGGTACCCGCATGAAAAATTCGAAGGTTCAATTATATGTAATAAGATTTTTTCATTCCCAAAAATCTGCTGTGAAATCAGAATAAATTCTCCGAACTTTGGAGTAAATTGTCATTTTTGAGAATTTTTCATTGTAGCGATACTGACGCTTTTGGGCTACAAACTGGTTGCTGGCCGGTAACTGTGGTACCTGCACTAAAAATGCAAAGATACAATTATGTGTAATATGATTTTTTTATTACCAAATAACTGCTGTGAAATCTGAATAAATTCTCCGAACTTTCGAGTAAATTGTTATTTTTGAGAATTTTTCATTGTAGCGATACAGACGGTTTTGGGCTACAAACTAGTTGCTGGCCGGATACTGTGGTACACGCACAAAAAATACGGAAATTCAATTGTATGTAATATGATTTTTTCATTTCCAAAAAACTGCTGTGAAATCTGAATAAATTCTCCAAACTTTGGAGTAAATTGTCATTTTTGAGAATTTTTTATTGTAGCGATACAGACGCTTTTGGGCTACAAACTAGTTGCTGGCCAGAAATTGTGGTATATGCACACAAAATGCGATGGTTCAATTGTATTTAATATGATTTTTTTATTCCCAAAAAACTGCTGTGAAATCTGAATAAATTCTCCCAACTTTGGAGTAAATTGTCATTTTTGAGAATTTTTCAATGTAGCGATACAGACGCTTTTGGGCTACAAACTAGTTGCTGGCCGGAAACTGTGGTGCAAGCACAAAAAACGCAAAGATTCAATCATATGTAATATTATTTTTTCATTTCCAAAAAACTGCTGTGAAGTTTGAATAAATTCTCCGAACTTTGGAGTAAATTGTCATTTTTGAGAATTTTTCATTGTAGCGATACAGACGTTTTTGGGCTACAAACTGGTTGCTGGCCGGGAACTAAGGTACACGCACAAAAAATGAGAAAATTCAATTGTATGTAATATGATTTTTTTATTCCCAAAAAACTGCTGTGAAATCAGAATAAATTCTCCGAACTTTGGAGTAAATTGTTATTTTTGAGAATTTTTCATTGTAGCGATACAGACGCTTTTAGCCTACAAACTAGTTGCTGGCCGGGAACTGTGGTACCCGCATGAAAAATTCGATGGTTCAATTATATGTAATAAGATTTTTTCATTCCCAAATATCTGCTGTGAAATCAGAATAAAGTCTCCGCACTTTGGAGTAAATTGTCATTTTTGAGAATATTTCAGTTTTGCGATACTGACGCTTTTGGGCTACAAACTGGTTGCTGGCCGGGAACTGTGGTACCTGCACTAAAAATGCAAAGATACAATTATGTGTAATATGATTTTTTTATTCCCAAATAACTGCTGTGAAATCAGAATAAATTCTCCGAACTTTCGAGTAAATTGTTATTTTTGAGAATTTTTCATTGTAGCGATACAGACGCTTTTGGGCTACAAACTAGTTGCTGGCCGGATACTGTGGTACACGCACAAAAAAATGCGGAAGTTCAATTGTATGTAATATAATTTTTTTATTTCAAAAAAACTGCTGTGAAATCTGAATAAATTCTCCAAACTTTGGAGTAAATTGTCATTTTTGAGAATTTTTCATTGTAGCGATACAGACGCTTTTGGGCTACAAACTAGTTGCTGGCCGGAAATTGTGGTATATGCACACAAAATGCGATGGTTCAATTGTATTTAATATGATTTTTTCATTCCCAAAAAACTGCTGTGAAATCTGAATAAATTCTCCCAACTTTGGAGTAAATTGTCATTTTTGAGAATTTTTCAATGTAGCGATACAGACGCTTTTGGGCTACAAACTAGTTGCTGGCCGGGAACTGTGATACACGCACAAAAAATGCAAAGATACAATTATATGTAATATGATTTTTTCATTTCCAAAAAGCTGCTGTGAAGTTTGAATAAATTCTCCGAACTTTGGAGTAAATTGTCATTTTTGAGAATTTTTCATTGTAGCGATACAGACGCTTTTGGGCTACAAACTAGTTGCTGGCCGGGAACTGTGCTACACGCACAAAAAATACGAAAGTTCAATTGTATGTAATATGATTTTTTCGTTCCCAAAAAACTGCTGTGAAATCAGAATAAATTCTCCGAACTTTGGAGTAAATTGTCATTTTTGAGAATTTTTCATAGTAGCGATACAGACGCTTTTGGTCTACAAACTAGTTGCTGGCCGGGAACTATGGTACACGCAAAAAAAATGCGAAGGTTTATTTATATGTAATATGATTTTTTCATTCCCAAATAACTGTTAAGAAATCTAAATATATATTCATTTTTGAGAATTTTTCAGTGTAGCGATACAGACGCTTTTGGGCTATAAACTGATTATTGGCCGGGTAATGTGGTACCTGCACCAAAAATTCGAAGATTCAATTATATGTAATATGATTTTTTCATTCCCAAATAACTGCTGTGAAATCTGAATAAATTCTCCGAACTTTGGAGTTCTCAAAAATGACAATTTACTCCATAGTTGGTAGAATTTATTCAGATTTCACAGCAGTTATGTGGGAATGAAAAAATCATATATGATTTAATTGAATTTTTTTTTTTAGTGCAGGCACCACATTTCCCGGCAAACAACCAGTTGATAGCCCAAAAGCGTCTGTATCGCTATAATGAAAAATTCTCAAAAATGACAATTTACTCCTACGTTCGCAGAATTTATTCTGATTTCACAGCAGATTTTTGGGAATAAAAAAATCATATTACATACGATTCAACCTTCAATTTTTTTTGTGTGTAGCACAGTTCCCAGCCAGCAACTAGTTTGTAGCCCAAAAGCGTCTACAATGAAAAATTTTAAAAAATGACAATTTACTCCAAAGTTCGGAGAATTTATACAGATTTCACAGCAGTTTTTTGGGAATGAAAAAATCATATTATATACAATTAAACCTTCAAATTTTTTGTGCATGTAGCCCAGTTCCCGGCCAGCAACCAGTTTTCAGGGCTACAAGCGTCTGTATCGCTACAATGAAAAATTCTCAAAAATGACAATTTACTCCAAAGTTTGGAGAATTTATTCAGATTTCACAGCAGTTTTTTGGAAATAAAAAAATCATATTACATACAATTGAACTTTCGCATTTTTTGTGCGTGTACCACAGTATCCGGCCAGCAACTAGTTTGTAGGCTAAAAGCGTCTGTATCGCTACAATGAAAAATTCTCGAAAATGACAATTTACTCGAAAGTTCGGAGAATTTATTCAGATTTCGCAGCAGTTTTTTGGGAATAAAAAAATCATATTACACATAATTGTATCTTTGCATTTTTAGTGCAGGTACCACAGTTACCGGCCAGCAACCAGTTTGTAGCCCAAAAGCGTCAGTATCGCTACAATGAAAAATTCTCAAAAATGACAATTTACTCCAAAGTTCGGAGAATTTATTCTGATTTCACAGCAGATATTTTGGAATGGAAAAATCTTATTACATATAATTGTATCTTTGCATTTTTTGTGCGGGTACCACAGTTCCTGGCCAGCAACTAGTTTGTAGGCTAAAAGCGTCTGTATCGCTACAATGAAAAATTCTCAAAAATGACAATTTACTCTAAAGTTCGGAGAATTTATTCTGATTTCACAGCAGTTTTTGGGAATAAAAAAATCATATTACATACAATTTAACTTTCGCATTTTTTGTGCGTGTAGCACAGTTCCCGGCCAGCAACTAGTTTGCAGCCCAAAAGCGTCTGTATCGCTACAATGAAAAATTCTCAAAAATGACAATTTACTCCAAAGTTCGGGGCATTTATTCAAACTTCACAGCAGCTTTTTGGAAATGAAAAAATCATATTACATACAATTGTATCTCTGCATTTTTTGCGTGTGTACCACAGTTCCCGGCCAGCAACTAGTTTGTAGCCCAAAAGCGTCTGTATCGCTACATTGAAAAATTCTCAAAAATGACAATTTACTCCATAGTTGGGAGAATTTATTCAGATTTCACAGCAGTTTTTTGGGAATGAAAAAATCATATTAAATACAACTGAACCATCGCATTTTGTGTGCATATTTCACAATTTCCGGCCAGCAACTAGTTTGTAGCCCAAAAGCGTCTGTATCGCTACAATGAAAAATTCTCAAAAATGACAATTTACTCCAAAGTTCGGAGAATTTGTTCAGATTTCACAGCAGTTGTATGGGAATGAAAAAATCATATATGATTTAATTGAATCTTTCTACTTTTAGTGCAGGCACCCCATTTCCCGGCCAACAACCAGTTGATAGCCCAAAAGCGTCTGTATCGCTACAATGAAAAATTCTCAAAAATGACAATTTACTCCTAAGTTCGGAGAATTTATTCTGATTTCACAGCAGATTTTTGGGAATGTAAAAATCATATTACATACAATTTAACCTTCAATTTTTTTTGTGTGTAGCACAGTTCCCGGCCAGCAACTAGTTTGTAGCCCAAAAGCGTCTGTATCGCTACAATGAAAAATTCTCAAAAATGACAATTTACTCCAAAGTACGGAGAATTTATTCAGATTTCACAGCAGTTTTTTGGGAATAAAAAAAATCATATTATATACAATTAAACCTTCAAATTTTTTGTGCATGTAGCCCAGTTCCCGGCCAGCAACTAGTTTTCAGGCTAAAAGCGTCTGTATCGCTACAATAAAAAATTCTCAAAAATGACAATTTACTCCAAAGTTTGGAGAATTTATTCAGATTTCACAGCAGATTTTTGGGAATAAAAAAATCATATTACATACAATTGAACTTTTGCATTTTTTTTTAGTGTACCACAGTTTCCGGCTAGCAACCAGTTTGTAGGCTAAAAGCGTCTGTATCGCTACAATGAAAAATTCTCAAAAATGACAATTTACTCGAAAGTTCGGAGAATTTATTCAGATTTCACAGTAGTTATTTGGGAATAAAAAAATCATATTACGCATAAGTGTTATCTTTGCATTTTTAGTGCAGGGACCACAGTTCCCGGCCAGCAACCAGTTTGTAGCCCAAAAGCGTCAGTATCGCAAAAATGAAATATTCTCAAAAATGACAATTTACTCCAAAGTACGGAGACTTTATTCTGATTTCACAGCAGATATTTGGGAATGAAAAAATCTTATTACATATAATTGAACCATCGAATTTTTCATGCGGGTACCACAGTTCCCGGCCAGCAACTAGTTTGTAGGCTAAAAGCGTCTGTATCGCTACAATGAAAAATTCTCAAAAATGACAATTTACTCCAAAGTTCGGAGAATTTATTCAGATTTCACAGCAGTTTTTTGGGAATAAAAAAATCATATTACATACAATTGAACTTTCTCATTTTTTATGCGTGTACCTTAGTTCCCGGCCAGTAACCAGTTTGTAGCCCAAAAACGTCTGTATCGCTACAATGAAAAATTCTCAAAAATGACAATTTACTCCAAAGTTCGGAGAATTTATTCAAACTTCACAGCAGTTTTTTGGAAATGAAAAAATCATATTACATATGATTGTATCTTTGCATTTTTTGTGCGTGCACCACAGTTCCCGGGCAGCAACTAGTTTTTTAGCCCAAAAGCGTCAGTATCGCAAAAATGAAAAATTCTCAACAATGACAAATTACTCCAAAGTTCGAGAATTTATTCAGATTTCACAGCAGATATTTGGAAATAAAAACATCTTTTGACATAATAATGAACTTTCGAGTTTTGCATGCGGTACCACAGTTCTCGGCCAGAAACTAGTTTGTAGCCCAAAAGCGTCTGTATCGCTACAATGAAAAATTCTCAAAAATGACAATTTACTCGAAAGTTCGGAGCATTTGTTCAAATTTCACAGCAGTTATTTGGGAATAAATAAGTCAAATTACACATAATTGAATCTTTGCATTTTTAGTGCAGGTACCACAGTTCCCGGCCAGCAACCAGTTTGTAGCCCAAAAGCGTCCCTATCGCAAAAATGAAAAATTCTCAAAAATGACAATTTACTCCAAAGTTCGGAGAATTTATTCAGATTTCACAGCAGATATTTGGGAATAAAAAAATCTTATAACATATAATTGAACCTTCGAATTTTTCTTGCGGGTACCACAGTTCCCGGTCAGCCACTAGTTTGTAGGCTAAAAGCGTCTGTATTGCTACAATGAAAAATTCTCAAAAATGACAATTTACTCCAAAGTTCGGAGAATTTATTCTGATTTCACAGCAGTTTTTTGGGAATGAAAAAATCATATAACATACAATTGAACTTTCTCATATTTTGTGCGTGCACCACAGTTCCCGGCCAGCAACTTGTTTGTAGCCCAAAAACGTCTGTATCGCCACAATAAAAAATTCTCAAAAATGACAATTTACTCCAAAGCTCAGAGAATTTATTCAGATTTCACAGCAGTTATTTGGGAACGAAAAAATCATATTACATACAACTAAACTTTTGCATTTTTTGTGCGTTTACCATAGTTCCCGGCCAGCAACCAGTTTGTAGCCCAAAAGCGTCTGTATCGCTACAATGAAAAATTCTCAAAAATGACAATTTACTCCAAAGTTCGGAGAATTTATTCAGATTTCACAGCAGTTTTTTGGGAATGAAAAAATCATATTACATACAATTTAACCTTCGCTTTTTTTGTGCGTGTAGCATAGTTCCCGGCCAGCAACTAGTTTGTAGCCCAAAAGCGTCTGTATCGCTACAATGAAAAATTCTCAAAAATGACAATTTACTCGAAAGTTCGGAGAATTTATTCAGATTTCACAGCAGTTTTTTGGGAATGAAAAAATCATATTACATACAATTGAATTTTCGCATATTGTGTGCGTGTACCACATTTCGCGGCCAGCAACTGCTTTGTAGCCCAAAAGCGTCTGTATCGCTACAATGAAAAATTCTCAAAAATAACAATTTACTCCAAAGTTGGAAGAATTTATTCAGATTTCACAGCAGTTATTTGGGAATGGAAAAATCATATTACATATAATTGAATCTATGCATTTTTAGTGCAGGTACCACGATTGCCTGCCAGCAATCAGTTTGTTGCCCAAAAGCGTCAGTATCGCAAAAACAAAAATTCTCAAAAATGACAATTTACACCAAAGTTCGGAGAATTTATTCTGATTTCACAGCAGATATTTGGGAATAAAACAATCTTATAACATATAATTGAACCTTCGAATTTTTTATGCGGGTACCACAGATCCCGGCCAGCAACTAGTTTGTAGGCTAAAAGCGTCTGTATCGCTACAATGAAAAATTCTCAAAAATGACAATTTACACCAAAGTTCGGAGAATTTATTCAGATTTCACAGCAGTTTTTTGGTAACAAAAAAATCATATAACATACAATTGAACTTTCTCATTTTTTGTGCGTATACTTTAGTTCCCGGCCAGCAACTTGTTTGTAGCCCGAAAGCGTCTGTATCGCTACAATGAAAAATTCTCAAAAATGACAATTTACTTCAAAGTTTGGATAATTTATTCAGATTTCACAGCAGTTTTTTGGGCATGAAAAAATTTTATTACAGACAATTGAACTTTCGCATATTGTGTGCGTGTACCACAGTTTCCGGCCAACAACTAGTTTGTAAGCTAAAAGCGTCTGTATCGCTACAATGAAAAATTCTCAAAAATGACAATTTATTCCAAAGTTCGGAGAATTTATTCTGATTTCACAGCAGATATTTGGGAACAAAAAAATTTTATTACATATAATTGAATCTTCGAATTTTTCATACGGTTACCTCAATTTCCGGACAAGAACTAGTTTGTAGCCCAAAAGCGTCCGTCTGTGTCGCTACAATGAAAAATTCTCAAAAATCACAATTTACTCCAAAGTTGGGAGAATTTATTCAGATTTCACAGCAGTTATTTGGGAATAAAACAATCATATTACATATAATTAAACCTTTGCATTTGTTGTGCGGGTCCCACAATTCCCGGCCAGCAACTAGTTTGTAGGCCAAGAAAGTCTGTATCGCCACATTGAAAAATTCTCAAAAATGACAATTTACTCCAAAGTTGGGGGAATTTATTCTGATTTCACAGCAGTTTTTTGGGAATGAAAAAATCATATTACATATCATTAAACCTTTGCATTTATCGTGCAGATACCACATTTCCCGGCCAGCAACTAGTTTGTAGCCCAAAAGCGTCTGTATCGCTACAATGAAAAATTCTCAAAAATGACAATTTACAACAAAGTTCGGAAAATTTATTTAGATTTCTCAGCAGTTTTTTGGGAATGAAAAAATCATATTACATACAACTGAACTTGCGCATTTTGTGTGCGTGTACCACAGTTCCCGGCCAACAACTAGTTTGTAGGTTAAAAGCGTCTGTATTGCTACAACGAAAAATTCTCAAAAATGACAATTTACTCCAAAGTTTGGAGAATTTATTCAGATTTCACAGCAGTTTTTTGGGAATGAAAAAATCATATTACATACAATTGAACCTTCACAGTTTTTGTGCGTGTACCACAGTTTCCGGCCAGCAACTAGTTTGTAGCCCAAAAGCGTCTGTATCGCTACAATGAAAAATTCTCAAAAACGAAAATTTACTCCAAAGTTTGGAGAATTTATTCATACTTTACAGCTGTTTTTTGGGAATGAAAAAATCATATTACATATAACTGAACCTTCGAAATTTTTGTGCGTGTACCTCAGCTTCCGGCCAACAACCAGTTTGTAGGTAAAAAGCGTCTGTATTGCTACAATGAAAAATTCTCAAAAATGACTGTTTACTCCAAAGTTTGGAGGATTTATTCAGATTTCACAGCAGTTTTTCGGGCATGAAATAATCATATAACATACAATTTAACCTTCACATTTTGTGTGCGTGTACCATAGTTCCCGGCCAGCAACTAGTTTTAGGCTAAAAGCGTCTGTATTGCTACAATGAAAAATTCTCAAAAATGACAATTTACTCCAAAGTTCGGAGAATTTATTCAGATTTCACAGCAGTTTCTTGGGAATGAAAATATCATATTACATATGAATAAACCTTCGCGTTTTGTGTGCGGGTACCACAGTTCCCGGCCAGCAACTTGTTTGTAGCCCAAAAACGTCTGTATCGCTACAATGAAAAATTCTCAAAAATGACAATTTACTCCAAAGTTCGGAGAATTTATTCAGATTTCACAGCAGTTATTTTGGACTAAAAAAATCATATTATATATAATTGAATCTCTGCATTTTTAGTCCAGGTACCACAATCCCCGGCCAGCAACCAGTTTATAGCCCAAAAGTGTCTGTATCGCTACAATGAAAAATTCTCAAAAATGACAATTTACTCTAAAGTTCGGAGAATTTATTCTGATTTCACAGCAGATATTCGGGATAAAACAATCTTATTACATATAATTGAACCTTCGAATTTTTCATGCGGATACCACAGTTTCCGGCCAGCAACCAGTTTGTAGGCTAAAAGCGTCTGTGTCGCTACAATGAAAAATTCTCAAAAATCACAATTTACTCCAAAGTTCAGAGAATTTATTCAGATTTCACAGCAGTTTTTTGGGAATAAAAACATCATATTACATATTTATAAACCTTTGCATTTTTTGTACGTGTACCACAGTTCCCGGCCAGCAACTAGTTTGTAGCCCAAAAGCGTCTGTATAGCTACAATGAAAAATTCTCAAAAATGACAATTTACAACAAAGTTCGGAGAATTTATTCAGATTTCACAGCAGTTATTTGGGAATGAAAAAATCATATTACATATAATGAAACCTTTGCATTTTTACTGCAGGTACCACAGTTCTCGGCCAGATACTA
This sequence comes from Diogma glabrata, assembly GCA_963693315.1. Lineage (NCBI taxonomy): Eukaryota > Metazoa > Arthropoda > Insecta > Diptera > Cylindrotomidae > Diogma > Diogma glabrata. The sequence continues at coordinate 46,103 of CAVNZG010001239.1, forward strand.
GTTTGTTGCCTAAAAGCGTCTGTATTGCTACACTGAAAAATTCTCAAAAATGACAATTCTAGATTTAACTCCAAAGTTCGGAGAATTGATTCTAATTTCGGAGCAGATATTTGGTAATAGAAAAATCAAATAACACATTATTGAACCTTTACCTGTTTTTTGCAGGTACCACAGTTTCCGGCCAGCAACTAGTTTTCAGTCTACTTGCGTCTGTATCGCTACACTGAAAAATTCTCAAAAATGACAATTTACTCCAAAGTTTTGAGAAATAATCTAGATTTAACCGCTTTCCGCAGAAATCGGATAATGGAAAAATCAAATTTTATATTCTTGATCCTTTACCCATATTGTGCAGTTACCACAGGGATTCTATTACGGTGATAGAATTCTGGGCTAACTTCACTGACAATTGAATTTAATTAATGAATAAGTAAATAGCATTGTTTCCCAATAAAACCCAAATAAACTATAATGATAGCATAAAATTTTCTAAAATTATTACCACATAAAACTCTCCTTGTTTCAATGGATAAAATTACGGGCTAACTTCACTGTCGACTGTCGTGACAGAAAAAAACGGGCTGAGAGTAGCATATAGTAAAAACAAAATTAATTGAAGTAGTTGATGTTATTGTTTTGTTGCAGATTTTTAGAGGAATCATTTTATAATAGGTTATTTGAATAAAAATTAGTTTTAACTGAAAATTGAATTTAATTAATAAATAAGTAAAATAGCATTGTTTCGTAATAAAACTCAAATAAACTATCATGATAGCATAAAGTTTTCTAATATTATTACCATATGAAACTTTCCTTGTTTTACGGGATAGAATTACGGGCTAACTTCACAAAGATAACCACAACAGAGCCCTGTGCTGTGGTAAGGCTATTGAAACTGGAGGGCGCCCGGTATCCAGAGTTCCGTACTAGTAATCAAGCACCCCCTTGACCATGCTAAGCTTTCAGCGTACGTGTCTACCTTAGCTTTGGGTTTTGGACTTGATCTTGGCTTCAATTCTCACCGAGTACCCAACGGCATGGGTGACCTTACCGTTGTAGCTCCTAAGATCACTGAGTCTACTAAGCCCCATCACTGCGTCAAAGTGCCAAGTCCAAACGATGTTTTGTAAAATAATAAATAAAAATAATAAACAAAAAATAGTAAATACTAGCATCTGAAAAGTTGATGATAGCAACTGAATTTAAGTTGTGTGTAATAGCACCATAAGAGAATTTCCATATCTTACATTGTTAATGAATATCAATTCAATAAAATTAATTTTTTTGTAACGTAATTACAAAAATAATTGTGAATGCTGAAAGTGAAGTTGAATGAAATATAATTACTTATGTTCATATATAAAAGATTTTTATTCTATATATTTTTGAGATAAGATTATTATTATTCTATATATTTTGAATAAGAAGTAATTGTTATTTTGTTTATGTATACAATATACAAATAAATAAATATAATTTTCAGACGTTTTAATTGTTTTGCAAACTTCGGTTATGAAATTGATACGGTTGACTTAATAGTTAATACTATTACTGACATTTTTTAAAATCTTATATAACAACAAGTAGATGTTTTTGTTAATCCGGATTGAATCATGTTTTATTTTTTTATGGAAAATCCAAAAGAAAAAAATTGATTTGAATAATTTTTATAAAATAACTGTTTCAACTGTGTTATGTTTTAATTTAGTTTTCATTTGATTTATTCCGGTTTGTGGTTGAATAGTTTTAGGCTGAACTGAAGTCTTAGTTTTTCTAAATTTATTATTTTTCTTAATTGAAAAGCACTGTGAAATCATTGATTTATGTAATATGAGGGTATTAAAACAAATATTGCCATGGATTGATGGTGTGCAACAAGCATGTAGAACAGTAAACAGATTAACCGCAAATAATCTGAAAAATGAAGTCAAGGTACTATGAACTTAAAACAAGACTTAATATGAGCTATGAATGTTAAAAATATTAAATTTACAATGCATGTAAATTGTTGAACAAAATTTATAAATGGAATTTTGTTTATATGTGTTCCTAAATACAAGCTAAAGTAAGATATCACTTCATTTTTTGTCGTACATGTTCCATATAGCATAGGCGAAGCGCGAGTTTTTAAGAATGGGATGCTGCGTTCTAAATAATATTCCATAATAACTACTGTTAAAACTCAAAAATAGCCTATTTGAAGAAACATAGTACATTTTGCTACAAGATATGGAAACGCTTCGTATTCGTGAATGATATTTATTATAAATTATTTAATTGGAAATCGACGACATACCATTTAAAATTCATATTCTATTTTTCATGGTTACTTTGTCCTAAAAACTATTTGATGAAGATACCATAGCAACTACAATTTCGTTATCTAGCGAATATGATTTTATACACTAGAGGAAAAAACGATTTTCAAAGGGGATTAAATCTGCATGAAAATGGAATTCATTTGCTATTGTAGAAAAATATATCTTTTGCATATTTTTCTATTACTTTTAACTAAAGACGCTTACCATTGAAGATCAAACTTGTTTCACTTTAATCTACTCTCCCTCGAGCAAGTTGTGTAATTAAAAAACATTTCATTTTACTAATTTATTTAGATCGGCGGCTACAAACATGTTTTTGTATTTTTTATAATAAAATGGACTAGTCAGATCAATCATAAGCTCAAAATAATTATTTTAAAATAAGAATAAAATTGTGTATTTATATTTGAAATGTTTTTAAAGTTTATGCGTTCCGTTTGTGATCTACTCAAAGCTTTTAAGTTATTTTGTTCTAAAGGAACAGTTTTTATTTAATATCCGAAGCAGTTGTTTGCTATGAAATTATCAATGCACAAAACGGCAAGGAAAATAAATAAATTTTGCGGTAAAAACTTGATCCTCTCTCTGGTTTGAAACGCAAAATTCAATCCATTTTTAAAATTGCATTTATTTATATGTACTAATATTGGAACATAAATATGGTTGTTACAAAGCAGCTCATCTCATCAGATACATGAAAAAATTTCTTTGCTTAATATATCAAAGTACGGACTATGGTTTTATATTATTGAAATTCACCAAGGGAAAAAATTACTGTATTTGTTGATTGGTCCTATCCTAACAAACAATCGAGAAATAGAACCACGTAAATGGTTCAAAAGAAGACAAATACCTACATAATTTGGAAATCAGTGGGTCTTCTATTTTCTTATTGAAAAATATGTTGATATATTAAAACAAAACTGTTTTGGAAACTGTTCTGCAATAATTTTTAATTGATAATGCACCATAATTATTTATTCAAACATTTGTAATTCAAACAATAAATCCAAGTTCTTATTAAAAATCAATACATACTTTGATGTAAAGTAGTAAAACTTAGCTAAAACAATTAAACCAGTACATATAAGCTAAAACAAAACAGATTTACCATAGCACTACTATGATTGTATATGATATGCTATAAGCAACACAGCATCTACTGCTATGGTTTTTGTTTGATTGTTTTCGTTTTTTCTTTTCCTATTTGTGTTTCTTCTTTTTTTTTGTGCGTACAAATATTATAATTCCGTACGCTGCAAGTTGGACAGCTTCTTGTATATTATTTGGACGAAATAAATAAATATTTTGATTGCGTTGAAGTTTTTTTTATAAATATTAGGGATTAATATAATTAAATAATAATAATAATAAATATTTATATGGAAATATTTGTATAATTTTACAGAAACTTTGAAGATTTGTTTTAAATAAATACTAAAGTATTGAGAATTTATTAAATGATGGTTGATAAAATCTTTATTAAAAAACAATCGTTAATTTGAAAAAGAGCGGCCTGTTTCAAAGGGAAGCAGTGCTTCCCTAGCATCCAAAGACGCTTCGCCTATGCCATATAGAAAAAAGTGTCCAAAAAGTGTCCCTCACCTGCATTAATTTAATCGATTTAAATTATATGGGTAATGGGTATAATATAATCAGTCCATAGAGTGTTTTTCATTTTACCAACCATATCTGTTTTACTTAAAAAGTGGGTCGACGGCGGGTCATCCGAGTTCAAGTTCAACTACTTGTCCACTCCACACGCTTAAATTGAATATTATATACGACGATACGATAGCAGTAATCCTACGTTATATCCTACGATAGCAGTAAGATATAATAAGCCAAGGTGATATCTTACGCGAACTGAAAATAAATTGTAGGTAAAATACAATAAACAATGGTCTGTTGAATTTATTTAAAGGACACGTTGTTTGATTTTTTATTGTTTTAACAAAAATGTCTGTTAATTGTCAGTTTCAAAAAAACGTATTTGTTACTTGATTTTAACTACTTTTACAACCTGTTCGTTGATTTTTGTTGTTGAAATAAACATAAACCAAAATTATAAAATATAAATGGGAAAAAATCGATTATTAACGGCTTGAAATTTATAGTGAACTCACTTTACAGTGACAGTACAAGTAAGAGTCAAAGTGAGATTTGTGAAATAAAGAGCATAGAATTAAGAAAAGTGTAAAAATATCTAGTAAATTTTGTTAAGTAAAATACCTAAACAAAATGAATGAATTTTTAGTGTTTACCCATTCAATAATTCGAATTTGTATTCTAAAAAATTGAAGGAAAGTAAATCAACAGTTTTGTCTATTAATGTAAATTTTTTTTCTTCATTATTCTAATTTTTAATTAAAATCATTTTAGAAAAATTTAAGTATATTTAAAAGTATTATAACAATATTATAATTTATTTTGAACACAAAACCGATTATAACATAATCTATCTAATTGTGTACACCATAGTTATGGAAATATTTAATAAAATCGATTAAATAATATGTCAAAAGTTAACAAACAGTCTCGTTATTTTAGCAGTTTGGCTGTAGTTTTGTTCGTAATAAACAAACATGTCTGTAAAATTTACAAACTTCACAAAATTTACAAAATAGATTTTAAAATTTTAAATTTAGATCTTGTTTTTCGTTTAGGCGAAAATTTTAATTTTTTTCCATATTGCTGAAGCTTCCAAGTTATATTTTTATTCATTAAAAACATTGTTTTGAATTTTGATTAAAAAGAAAAACATATTCTTTAAATTCAAGTGAATAAACGTTTCTGTTCTTGTTATTAATAGTACATTATATAACAAGGTTGAGAAGTGAGCTATTATTGACTGAGAACTTAATTATATAATGTTCGAAGACTATATTTGATTTCTCAACCGAGGTATATTTAGAATATTTTAAACTACTTACACTAATAATAATAATAATATCATATTTGATTTGATTAGATTTTGATATTAATCATTTTCTATTTCATTTTTTAAATATCTTAAAATATCAAGTCTAGTTTGGGAGATTAGTTTCATAATAATAAAATGAAACAAGGGAATGCAATTATTAGTTGTTTGGTTTTTAGGTAGATTTCATATAAAAATCTACCTATTTTTTTGTTTATTAGAATTAAAAATAAAAGAAAATTTGTCATTATTAGCCTAGGTAATGTTTTATTATTATTATTGACCTATGGTGAGAAATTTAGTAGTAAAAAATATAATTTTTTCTATGCGAAAAGGTGTCTTTTTCTCCAGCCTGACATATGTGCCAGGCCGCCTATTTGAATTGTTCCTTTAGATAAACTCACGGCGCTAATTCGAAATCTGCTGTCAGGCTGCCCCTTTTAACGTAGTTTCGGTGTCAGGCTGCCGAAACACATTTCTCCGGCCTGACACCATTTCTCGAGCCTGACGTCGTGTTTTCACTCCAAAACGCATTATTTTTTATTGGCAACACGTTTTTTGTACAAATTTACAAAAAATATGTTAGCCTGACACCTGCCTGACACAGCCTGACAATCTTAAAAAATTAAAATTTTAAACTTTAAACGATTTTCTATCATTACATACGGGCACGTTTACACTCATTTAAAAAATACATGCAAAGGCAAGCATCAAAATGTACATTTAACAGTCCATACAAACGCTAAATCGCTGATTGTTGAATGTGCATTTCGATGCTTGCCTTTGCATGTATTTTTCAAATGACGATTAATCGCTTGTTTCTAGTTTTACAGTGAAATTTAATGATTATTAGCGCGATATTTTGAAAGATCATATCAATAGATTATTGAATACATCTCAGCTGAATTTTATTTTGATGTTTACTCTTTCATTTAAATAAAAAATATCAACAAAATAAAGTGAATGTTAAACAATGGCAAGAACGAAACCGAAAGCACACACACTCAGAATTTGCGTTAGAAGTAAAAGCATGTAAGTTTTTTTTCACAAGTGGAGACGGTTTCAACGAACTTGTACCATATATAAATTAAACTTATCCATCATTTTACCGCATAAAGTTGTTTTTACACACATCTTTTTAAAAGAAGAAAAAACAGAATAAAGAAAAAGATACGCAAATACATGTGTACGAATAAGACAAAACAATCACTTTTTTTAAAAAAAAGATGTCAATCGTGTCTATTTCGCTAATTTTTATACCGATGTTACCCGAAAAGATAAAATGTTTGTCTTTTAAAACGAAAAATAAAGTTGGCTTAAAAATAACGATATACTTGTGTGTGGATTTTTTGTTTTTTTGTTTTTTAGGGGAAATAGCGCGGTTCTAAATTTCCAGAATGGAAATTGGCTTGAAGACTTGTTTTCAAAGATTTATAACTTCGGTTCTGGTAGAGATAGACCCTTTTTGTCTGATTTATTTTAATGAATAGAGATACAATTTAAAAAATTGTTAATTATAAAAATTATTAACAAATTCGTATTGTTATAAGCAAATAAAATTTTAAAATCAGTTTTTAGTAATTATCTAAAAAAAATAAAGAGTGTTTAATGTAATCATCGTATTCTACGTTCAATTTTCAATAAGAAACGTATATTTAATTAGTGGAGAAATGAGTTTTACTGTTAGATATGAACTAATTTATCGAGCGCGAGACGGTAACAAATTTTATAAATTTTTGTCGTCCGGCGCTGGAAAAATTAACTTATTTGCAACAGTAAAACTCATTTTTTCATTAATTAAATATACGTTTCTTATTGAAAATTGAACGTAGAATACGATAATTACATTAAACGCTCTTTATTGTTTTTAGATAATTACTAAAAACTGATTTTAAAATTTTATTTGTTTATAACAATAGGAATTTGTTACTAATTTTTATAATTAACAATTTTGTTTTTAAATTGTATCTCTATTCTTTAAAATAAAACATACAAAAACTGTCTATCTTTACCAAAACCGAAGTTATAAATCTTTGAAAACAAGTCTTCAAGCCCAAAATCACAAAATTTCTCGAAATTTAGAACCGCTCTATTTCCCTTTTCCCCCTCTATTACCTCTAAAAAAATTTTCAGCTGAATAAAAATGCCTTAGTCACATTTTATCCTAATCTGTTCGTTATGTAAAAGAATGACCCATATATTGAATTTTTTGTCGTTCCGCGCTCGATAAATTAATTTATTTCTAACAGTAAATATCATTTCTCCATTAAAACAATAGTACATTATTTAATTAGGAGCTAAAGTGAAACTTTTTGTATTGAGTCTATAGTTTGACGGCCGACCGCAGGGACGCCGACAATTATAGACGAAACACAAAAAGTCACTTTAGCTCCGGATTAAATACACTATTTTTTCGGCAAACGTTTAAATTTTTTAAAAATATGAAATTAATACATCAAACTTTTTATAAATATGAATTTGTATCGTCATAATTACTTCCAAAAAAGAGAAAAAAACATTTAAATTTGTATGAATAAATTTTTTTTATCAAAGCAGCCTTTTCAAAATTTCATAATATGAGAATCAACTTATTTTTTGTTGTCATGGTTATACAATATGTTTGAAAAAATAACAAACTAACAAATGCTTCTTTACAGCCTCCGTAATATAAAATAAAAATGGCGTTACTTTTGCTGTCGCTAGACGTTACTTTTGCTGTCAGGCTAAAAAGTAAGACTTTAGCTAGCTCCCTAGCGGCAGTAAAGATAAACTTTACAGCCTTTTGCCGAAAAAATCCTTTTTTTCTAGGAAATTGATCGATATATACGATGATTATTTTAAAATTTAATTTTATGGGTGGGGCATGGCTAAAATTTAATTTTAACATTTTATTTGTTTGTAACAATAGGAATTTGTTTATAAGTTTAGCTGAAAGTATTTATTTTTAAAAAATTCCATCTTTTAACTTTCAAATAAAAAAAATAAAAACCTTCTATCTTCTATAAAACCGAAGTTATGAATTTTTGAAAATAAGTCTTCAAGCCGAAAATCATGAAATTCTCGAAATTTAGAACAGCTCTATTTTCCAAAACAAAAAAAAAAATCCTCGAACACGTTTATCTTTTTTTTCTATAAAAAACCCCTAAAAAATTTCAGCCATTAAAAAATGAGTCGGTCAGATTTTGTCCAAATCTGTTCGGTTTATAAAAGAATTACCCATATGCATCCAATATTTCGATTGTTTATTACAATCATCTTCAGGGATTCTACAAACATAGAACAACAACAAAATTTTTAAATGCACAAATAAGTTTATGTAAAGCAAAATTACTAAGTAAAATTAACTTACACAAAAAACAATAAATAGTTATTTTAATAACTTGTTTAAAAAATGTTAAAAAACTATGTAAATTAAAATAAAATTTTTTTTCTTTTAACAAAAAGCTTTAAAAATTTTTTATATTGAAAAAACAAAGCTTTTATAAAACATTGACAGCAAAAATTTAATAGAAAAGTTGATCCAATAATATACTTTTAGTAGAAAAATTTCTTCAAGTATTATCAAAATGCTTCTTCAAAATTGAAAAATATATATCACTAATCTGTCTTATTAAAGATTTAAAGATTTATTAAAGATTTTGGACGGATGTGGAGTTTGCAAATCGAGGCGCTAGCCGAGATTTACACCCACATTAAGTCCAAAAGAGCTTACGTCCGTGCATCATATACTATTTTTTATCCGCCGCAAGAAAAATATTTAAAAAAATTTTGTTTATTCTAATTTAAAAATAAAGAGGGCTGAAATCTCACAGCTCTGAGATATCAAGACTTCGGTCTGGGTTAAGGATTTTGATATAGTTTTCGGCAAAAAACTTTTATAAGGACATGGATTTTAGTTTTGGGCAGCGATGTATATCAAACATAACTCTTTGTTAAAGTACAAGTATTTTTTATCTCTGTTTAGAAATTTATTACAAAACTAACACGAAACATCAATACGTTGCCGGAAAAATTATAATCAAAATTCCAAAAATATTGTTAAATTAAATAAAATCAAACTTTTTTCAAAATTCTAAAAATATTCCAAAAATTAAAATAAAATCAAATATTTAAACTTAATCTAAATTCCAATAATATTCCAAAAATTCTTAAAAATTTAAACTTTTCCAAAGTTCGTTCTAAAAATATTGCAAAAATTATTACAAATCAAAAATTCAATTTTGTTTTAAAATTCCAAAAATTATAATAAAATCAAAAATTAAAAATTTTCAAAATTCTAAAAACATTCCAAAAATTCTTACAGAATCAAAAATTGAAACTTTTTTCAAAATTCTAAATGTATATATATATATATATATATATATATATATATATATATATATATATATATATATATATATATATATATATATATATATATATATATATATATATATATATATATATATATATATATATATATATATATATATATATATAAAATTTAAAAATTCTATTTTTTTCAAAATTCTAAAAATATTGCAAAAATTATAACAAAATCAAAACTTGAAACTTTTTTCAAAATTCCAAAAATATTCCAAAAATTAGAATAAAATAAAATATTTAAACTTTTTCTAAATTCCAATAATAAAATTCTTAAAAATTCAAACTTTTTCCAGAAGTCTAAAAATATTGCAAAAATTATTACAAAATCACAAATTGAAAATTTTTTCAAAATTCCGAAAATTATAATAAAATCAAAAATTAAAAATTTTCAAAATTCTAAAAATATTCAAAAAATTCTTACAAAATCAAAAATTAAAACTTTTTCCGAAATTCTAAACATATTGCAGAAATTATTACAAAATCAAAAATACAAACTTTTTTCAAAATTCCAAAAATGTTTCAAAAACTATAACAAATTCAAAAACTTCCATGTCCAATTTCATTTTCCATTACATTTACGTCATAAAAACAGCTACATTTTTTTTCCAAAAAATTGGCTAAAAAAATAAATGAAATCATTTTTTGACACACTTGACATTATTTTTTTGACAAACTTTTATTGCCATAATTCTCTATAATTATAATAAAATTTCATGTCATACAAACTATTAATTTTATTTTTTTCTAAAATGTTGGGTAAAAAATATATAAAAATCTTTCTTTTGACACACTTGACAACATTTTTTTGACAAATTTATAGTGCCATAATTCTCTATAATAATAATAAAATTTCATTTCAAAGAAACAATTTTATTTTTTTCCAAAAAATTGGGTAAAAAAATAAATAAAAATTTTTCTTTTGACAGGCTTGACAACATTTTTTTGACAAACTTATAATGCCATAATTCTCAATAATAATAATAAAATTTCATTTCAAACAAACAATTTTATGTTTTTCCAAAAAATTGGGTAAAACAATAAATTAAAATCTTTCTTTTGACACACTTGACAACATTTGTGATAAACTTATAATGCAATAATCTAGTTTTTGATCTCACATACCAATCTCTACCATCAAGATTTCTCCAAATTTAACGTTCCTACTCCTAATCACTTGAAATGAACGTTTTTTAAGCCAAAAATATGAAAATCTGCTATTTTTGACACACATAATGATTTTTTCGACACACTTCCGGTACAGTTATCGAACACAGCGTCCTTTCGGACCAGTCCCTTGAGTCAGACAGACAGACAGGCAGACAGACATACCTTTCGGACCTGTCCCTTGAGTCAGACAGACAGACATACATTTTTTTTCTGCTTTTTTAGAATCAGTAGGTCCTAAAACGTCGAGAAATGCCAAATGGCTCATGAATGTAATACTTAGGTCTTTCAGACCGAAGTAATTATAAATTTGCATAAATTTTAAAATAAAAATATGTGGAACAAGTAACCTTTGACAAAATATTTGTTATTTTTTTCAAATTATTGTATAACCATGACAACAAATGATAACAACTATTTTAATTGGATAATGAAATTTTGAATTTAAGGGTTGCTTTGATAAAAAACTCTATTTTTCATAGAATTTAAACAAATACAAATGCTTTTTACTTTTTTGGACGTAACAATAGCTGCGTTTTTTTCATTAGGGTCAGGGTCAAGGTTTGAAAAAAACGATGTGGGTCACGCAAAGAAAAAAAATATTATATTTTAAATAGTTGGCAACACTGAGTTGAGAAGAAAAAAAATTGTGACTTGTAGCGCTACTTTGAAATTAAAACTCACTATAAAAAAAATTCAAAAAATATTTAACGTCTCTTGAAAAATAAAACTTAATAAAAAAAATTCAAAAAAATTTAATCAGTAACACTAATCCATTTTTTACATATGGCAATGTTCATTGATTATTGCAAATGGCGTGAAATAAAATGAAATAAAATAATTAATAATTAATAATTAATACAAAATTGTAAACATCTATTCTTTAAAAAATTTGGATTTTATATCGTAGGTATTGCTTTAAAATAAATTTTAAGCAAATTTATTGAAATCATGTTGAAAACAAATCATATTAAAATTTATTTTAAACAAATTTAACAAAGCATCTTTGACAGTTTTTTTATTTTGAATAAATTTTCTTTGACATTTATAAGTTTTAAAATGACCATACCAACCTTATAAAATCAAAACCTACATTTCGCCAGCTCTTGCAATTTTATGTAACCAAAACATTTTAGATCATTGATCTAGACCCAGATAAATATCTGGGTTATGTTGTTGTTGTTTTTACATCTAAAAAATAGACTTGATCTAGACCTTGACCCTGACCCAAATGAAAAAAACGCAGCTTATGACAACAAAATAAATAGTTAAAAAGTGACATTTTAACGCCGTAAATCAGAGTAATAAAGGAACACTTTAAAATGTCTGCGAATAAAATATCAGTTTTGATATTGATACTACTTTGATTATGTTTTAAAATTTCAGATGATTCTAAAAATTCTCTTTTAAATCGGTTTTTTTCAGTTAATACGACTTCAACAGAATCAAAATTATAATGATCACTATTACATTCCTTAAATTTTTGTAAGCCATGTGAAACGAGAGAAATTTGTCCATGTTTATCATTAGTGGTTTCCGTATACTTTAATTGTTTTAAATTCATTGTTTTATTTTTAATTTGTTTTTTAATATTAGGATTTTGACAATTTTCAATTATAATATTATGGTAGTCCTTCATATGTTGTTTGATCCTTACTACTAACTTTTTACTAGTTTGGCCAATGTAGCAATTTTATTATTTTTTCTTTACCAATAAAAAATAATAAAATCCCATTACAAAAAATGTTAGCAGATGTTGAAAATTTTATTAATAATTATAATATTAATCGTGAGGATCAACAAAAACTGAGAGGTGAAATTAATTTTGCTATTAATAATTATTATAACAAAAATTTGTTAATTCCTAAATCAAAACACGAAATTAACAAAGCTTATAAAAAAACTATAAAATTTACTAAAGATAACCCTAATATTTATATAATTGACGCAGATAAAGGTAGTGAGTGGTACAGTGTGATATATCAAGATGATTATAAAGAAAAAATGCTAAATTTACTTAATGATGATAATATTTATAACATTATTAATGATGATCCAACTAATCATTTGGTTAATAAAAATACACGAATTGTAAAAAATTTATTTACAAAAGGAATAATTGATAACAAAACAAAACTTAAATTAACTAATGATGCTGCTACTCCTCCAAAAATTTATGGTTAAGTTAAATACATACATAAAGAAATATACATAAAGAAGGTTTTCCATTGACACCGGTTGTTTCGAATATCAATGCACTTCGTTATTTTATTGCTAAATATATCCCTAAGATCTTAAAAAACTTAACAAAATTTAGTACATTTAATATAATGAATTCTTTTGATTTTAAAGATAAAATTGATACAATAACTCTACCAGTTGATAGACAATTAATATATTTTGATGTAAATCTCTATTTACTAATGTTCCTGTTATTTTGGCATGTGATATTATAAAAAAGAGATGGCACAAAATAGCAGAACACACACAAATTTCAAGTATGGACTTCATAGATATAATTAAATTTTGTGTTGAAGACAACAACTACTTTCAATATGCTGGTAAATTTTATAAGCAAAAATTTAGTTTAGCCATGGATAATCCTTTGTCTCCAATTCTTTCGGATATAGTATTAGAAGAGTTGTTTGAAATTACAAACTTAATGTATAGACCCACTTTTATTTACAAATATGTGGATGATATAATTACAGATATTCCGGTTGAATTAATTGAACAAACTTTACATCAAATAAATAACTTTCATGAAACTACAAACTTAATGTATAGACCCACTTTTATTTACAAATATGTGGATAATATAATTACAAATATTCCGGTTGAATTAACTGAACAAACTTTACATCAAATAAATAACTTTCATTCCAGAATACAATTTACCACAGAACTTGAATATAACAACTCGGTACCCTTTTAAGACTTACTTTTAACAAGAGTAAATCAAAAAATCATTACCAATTGTTATTGCAAACTAACATCAAGTCAAAGAGTATTAAACTTTAAATCTAACCATCCGTTTTCTATGAAAAAAAAATGTAGCAGTAAATTTTTTCAAAAGAGTTTTAAGACTTAAACCGCAATTAGACTATTGCAGAACTCTGCAATATTTCTGCAATGGTCGTGTGTAAAATATTCATTGCAGAAAAAATTGGCAATGAACTCATTGCAAAACATTGCAATGACTCATTGCAATGTTTTGCCATGAGTTCATTGCCAAACTTTTCTGCAATGAATATTTTACACACTATCATTGCACGACTATTGCAGAAATATTGCAGAGTCCTGCAATAGTCTAATTGCGGGTTTAGTGATAAACAACATCATAATAAAAATATTAAAAAAGTTACAAATATATTAGGGAGTACTAATTATGCTAGTATTGTTATTAATAATGCAATTAAATTGGCATTATATAAAAATGAAATTTTAATAGAAGAAACTTCTGAACCAAACATTCAAAATTCAAAATCAGAATTATATTATGGATTAAAATATGTTCCCCATTTATCAGAAAAAATAAAATCTATTGCCAAAATTTATAATATTTATATTGCTTTAGAGCCAGTTAATAAATTAAAAAAAGTTTACACAAAAACAAAAGATTTTGTAGATATTTGGGATAAATCAGATGTTGTATATAAAATAAATTGTAATTCACCTTGCAATAATTGCTACATTGGCCAAACTAGTAAAAAATTAGTAGTAAGGATCAAACAACATAGAAGGACTACCATAATATTATAATTGAAAATTGTCAAAATCCTAATATTAAAAATAAAACAATGAATTTAAAACAATTAAAGTATACGGAAAACACTAATGATAAACAAGAACAAACTTCTCTCGTTTCACATGGCTTACAAAAATTTAAGGAAGGACTATAGTGATCATTATGATTTTGATTCTGTTGAAGTCGTATTAACAGAAAAAAACCGATTTAAAAGAGAATTTTTAGAATCATCTGAAATTTTAAAACATGATCAAAGTAGTATCAATATCAAAACTAATTTAAGACAGATTAGTGATATATATATATTTTGCAATTTTGAAGAAGCATTTTGATAATACTTGAAGAAATTTTTCTACTGAAAGGATATTATTGGATCAACTTTTCTTTTAAATTTTTGCTGTCAATGTTCTATAAAAGTTTTGTTTTTTATTATAAAAAAATTTCTTAAGCTTTTTGTTAAAAGAAAAAAAAATTTATTTTAATTTACATAGTTTTTTAACATTTTTTAAACAAGTTATTAAAATAACTATTTATTGATTTTTGTGTAATACCGCATTTACAGCGACATAGAAAATTAGTAGATAGTATATTAATTTGCATCTTGTCATATTTAATACGAGTTTACAGCGTGGATTGCAAATTAAATCTTTTATGACATAAACACATTTTAATTTAGTTTAGTTTAAATTGGTATCTGTCAAACTTTTAAGAAACTTATAAAAATATGATAACTACTAGTAGTCGAGGAAAATTAGCTTCAAAATCCGTAAAACTTCTCCGATTTTGATGATTGTTTTTTTAAAATGTGTGTTTTTATATATTATTTGAAATCAGAAACATTACAATGTGCGCAATTAAATATTTATGTTGTTTAAACAATATAAACAAAATTTATGAACAAATTATTTTTTTAACAAAATTTATGCAATAAAAGAATTGTTATGTTCAAATTTATAGAAAGTTTCATTTAATAATAACATAAAAATATGGTATTATAAGAGTAGCAAAATATGTACACGCTATGTCTAACTTCTGTATATACATTTGTCATTAATATAGAGACTTTGCTGAGTTTTACGAACAGACACGTTTTCCGCTCCGAATTCTTTGAACCTTGTCCGATTAACATGAAATTTGGTGAGTAGTTTAGGAATGGCTCAAGGAACAAAAGTGCTATAGCGCTGATGTGCCCTTATATCCTGGGGTGGATTCCACCCCTTCTCGAGGGCGGAATATTTTTCACTCAAAGTAGCCCCAAAAATAGATAAAAGGACACATTTGAAGTTTAGAATGTTGTATAAGGTTTTTTCGATAGATCGATATTTTTCGAGTTATTTGCGATTGAAAACTTATATTGTTCGTTGAAAAACGCATGGTTTTTGATAGTTTTTCGAAAATAACTCTTAAAATTAGCGTTCTCTCAAAAATTTGGTAATCAACAAAAATGAAACTTAAAAAAACCAAGAGATTGTTGTTTTTATGAGGGTTGTAGGTCCAAAATGAAGCAAGTTATAGTTGAATGACGAGACATTTTTTTAACGACTTGGTTCGAAGAATTCAACGTTAAATAACGGAAAAGTAATGCATTTTTCGGACAAAACTGTCATACTTTTTTGTAATGATTGGAAAGACGTTTAAAATGGGCTTTAGTTCAAGTCGTTTTCATTAAAAAAAACCAAGCTATGATGCGTGCATCTCGATTTCAAAATAGAAACTTAGCGTTAAAATTTCGGTCATTCCTAATAGAATTTATATTGACCATAGGCCATAGCCCCTTTACAACTAGCTGTATTTTAGTGTTACCTATGTGATCCAGAAGTTTTGCTAGATTAGAATACGTATTTTCCGAAAGAAGTTTGATAATAATGAAAAATGAATTTTCAAATTTCCTAAGAAAGTACCTTCTGTTCAAAATAACTCTAAAACTAACAAATATACGTAAAAAAATTCTGCAGACAAAAACGTAGGTTTTTTCTTAACCAAAAATTGGTTTTATTTTATTTTCTGTGGGATAAAAAATACCAAAGATATAACTGTTTCAAGTTTGCATTATAGTGCACGGATCACTCCTTTCGAGTCGTTCAACCCTTAACAACTTGAAGGTGAAGGGTTTAGGCATCTTGGAATATATATCATCTTATAGCTTTGAAAGAACCTATAAATCGAGTTTTTAATGGAAGTTGTAACTTTAAAATTGAGAGAGTTATGTTACTATGAATCATACATGTTCAACTCATATAATTTAAATTATATGAAAAAAGGACTTTATTTTTTTTTTTGTGGGATTATGGAAATGCTTATTCATTATATGGGGACTTCTCTGCCCTTTAATCATCGAATTAAAATGATCGAATTTCCTTAATTTATAGTTTACACTTCTGAATTTAGAATTATATATTTTCATATTTAAATGTAAAATAAATACAAAATAATTTATAATTGTTTACAATTTTTTTCTTACAATATTCGTATAATTTAAAACTTTTAAAAATTAAAAAAGAAAACAAAACAAATTTTTTAAATTATACTATTTAAAAGTTAAAAAATACCGTGACAAATTTTTTTCTCTCCATAAATTATGTTTTTATTATTTAAACAATATAAATATTTAATTGCGCACATTGTAATGTTTCTGATTTCAAATAATATAAAAACACACATTTTAGAAAAAAATCATCAAAATCGGAGCTGTCCCTGAGGACTTAGAAGTTAAAACCTAATTTTCCTCGACTATAGGTCTAGTTTCCTCAATTCCTCAAAATATTTCCCTAATTGTTGAACAATATTTGACGGAGAAAAGAAATTTGATGGTTTAAATATTTAGGAACAGGATACGGTGTAGAAATCAAACATTTTTATTTGCATTGGTGTTTACAGCGTCAAATATCAATTTGAAAATAATTTGCTAGGTATCGAATCTAGATATCAAATTACTTGCAAGCTTTTAAAATAAAAAGTGTTTACAGCACAGATTTAAATTGCATCTACTAATTTGCTATGTCGCTGTAAACGTGGTATAAGTTAATTTTACTTAGTAATTTTGCTTTATATAAACTTATTAGTGCATTTAAAAATTTTGTTGTTGTTCTATGTTTGAAGAATCCCTGAGGATGATTGTAATAAACAATCGAAATATTGGATTCATATATAAATAATCAAATTTTATTTCAAATAACTAAATAAATTTGTTATCTATTGACTATAAATCTTCAGTTTTCTTAAACAACTTTATAAGAAAAATAATATAATATTATATGTTACTGTAATTTACCCCATAAAAACATAATTTTACACAATAAGTTCCATTTACCACTTTTTCATTTACTTTTGTACTAAATTTTGTTTGCTAGTTAACCATATCGAAAGGTGGTAACCATACTTACGCCTCTATTCAACACCAGAGTTTTATCAGTTAAGAGAAAAATTTGTAAAATGTTTACCCAAATATAAGAACTGAATCTAAAAAATTATGGTGCGAATTATGAAATTTTTTTGCAATCCATACAATTTTCGACCGATCTAGTTTCGAGCCAATGAGAAAATTTTAACTTTAAAAACGTTTATCATTCTCCTCAGGGCTAGCCGACTAGATAAACTACAAAAAAATGTCAACGCTTATATAAACCAAAAATTAGCCGACATCTCTAGCGAAGTATAAAAAAACAAAAAATTTACATAAATATATATTTAATAGATTCAGGTTTAGTCAATTAGTTTCTCTAGTGATCACTGTTTTGCTATACTCTAGACCCTTGGTTCTCAAACTTTTTGAAGTCGGGGAACACTAAGCTCTGATATATTTTTAGGCGGAACATCGGAACCAAAAGTACAATAAAATTTGGAACCAAAGTACAATAAAATAATTTTTGGAACCAAAGTACAATAAAAAACAGAATAATGTTTGCCAAAACACTCCATTATTTACTACGTTTTCATACTTAGTTCAAAACGATTTGAAAACCAAATTCGAATTGAATTCACCATGAAAACATCAACAATTACAGTTTTGAATACTATTTATTTTTAAATACGATCTCGATTTTTTTTTGGGATCGTATCGGTATCCAAATATTCGAAAATACATGAAAACGGAAAACTGGATCGTGTCATGCGCAGTAAAATGTTTATGTTTGTTTTTAATTACAAAACAACTAATTTCACATTGATTTATAAAATGTTTATTTCATTAACTTTATTTAAAAGAAAAATACAATATCAAGCATACAAAAATAAAATATTGAACACAATTAATGAAACACAATTTAACGCTTTTTGACATTTTGACAGTTTTTCAAAACAGTTTTAATAACGTTTTCAACCCGTTTTCAATTCAATCATGAAAACACTTTACAGTTTGAAAACGGGATGAGGATTCAATTCTTTTTCGATCTGCATGAAAACGTAGTAATTATAAAGCAAAAAGGAAACGGAATCGTGTCGCAGCGTGTGATTGGCAACCCCCTGCTTCCAAGTGCTACTTTTAGAAAATAATATGTATATAAATAAAATATGTACCGATATCGATTGATGCAAATATATTTATTGAAAGCACAATTAAAATTACAACACTTTTGAAAAAATCTCAAACTTAATGCGATCCATGAGTTTGACGATCTTTACAGATCTCAGCGATATCGGGGTGAATAAACGATAACGCCACACACATTTTTTCTTCTAAATCCCCTAGTCTCTCACGTTTGTTTGTCTTTATATTGATCATAGTTAAAAATCCTGCTTCGCAAAGTTGTGTCGTGGAAAATAACAATAATATGTTCAAGGATTTTTTGCTTATACTCGGGTATTCATCTTTATCAGAGATCCAAAAATTTTCAGTGTTTTCATGGAACTGTAATTTTAATCCACGATCTGAAGAAAGCGACGTCAATTCTTCTTCATTTAAAGTAAAACTAGAAAATTTGGAAGAAGTAAACGGGTTTCTTATCCAATCATTTGTTCATATCGTGTGAAACAAAAACTTCATACATTTTTTATTTATTTATGTGTAAAAGAAGAATTTTAATAACTGCAATAATATTTTATGTTTTCAAGAAGTAATTTTAACCCGAAAGATATTTTTATTCATACCAAGCCGAGAAACGTGTAAATTTTACGTACGTGTAAATTTTACATTGAATTTTATTTTCAAACAATTTTTAATTGAATTGATTGTACATTTGATTTTTTCGCGGAACAGTAGAAAGTGCATCGCGGAACACCAGTGTTCCGCGGAACACGCTTTGAGAACCACTGCTCTAGACATACTAGTATTGAATAACAAGCTCGTTTTGGCGAGAAGAAAATGACTTGTTTTCCCTTGTGTCTATTGACACATAATCAACAATTAATTCAGTAAATTATTTGTGATTAACATCAATCCGATGGAAAATCTCTATGCCAATTGCCATCTACATCATCGATGAAACCAACCACTACTACTTATCATTATATAAATTATACTTTCAATATTTCTAACAAATAAAACAGAGTAAACTTTTATAATTTACAAAAACTTTAATAATGA
The DNA here is from genome assembly GCA_963693315.1 of Diogma glabrata. NCBI lineage: Eukaryota > Metazoa > Arthropoda > Insecta > Diptera > Cylindrotomidae > Diogma > Diogma glabrata. The sequence continues at coordinate 66,142 of CAVNZG010001239.1, forward strand.
GTGTGATTTTTTTCTATATCGGAGAAATCGAAGCGATAAAATAAAATTTGTATCAGATATATCGTATAATTTTTCCTCCGATAATTAACTGTCAGATATAATAGTAGATTCTTGTATGAGTTGAGAAAGGTGGCATTTCTTCACGAGGATGAAGATTCCCGAAACGAGCGTAGCGAGTGGAGGGAATCATCCGAGTGAAGAATTGCCATCATCCTATACAAATACAAGATGCTATTTTATCCACGACTACAAAATATTTCGATTAATTTCCAGTTTGATTGCTAAAGTTTGTATCACCATATTGAAATACATCATCAAAGATAGCATAAAAAACAAAACAAGTTTTTATTTTATATTTTATATATGTATTGTTCTCGTTTTAACCTGTTTATATTACTATCTATACCAACAAATGAAATTTTTAATTTGGTAGGGGAATATTTAATAAACTATAGAACTGTTGAAGAATTTAATTAGAATCACTAGTTGTGGAATGAATACAATTACAATGGAAGATATACGCATGGAAAGCATATATTCTTTAGTAGTCGTGGATAATAGTAGATTCTTGTATAAGCTTAGAATGGAGGCAATTCTTCACGAGATGAATCATCCAAGTGAAGAATTGCCTTCACTCTAAGCGAATACAAAATGCTATTTTGTCCACGACTTCAAAATGTTTCGTTTTATTTCCAGTTTTCCTGTAAAAGTTTACATCGCCATATTGAAATATGTACATTCATCAAAGATAGCATCGAAAAAATAAACAAGTTTTTTTATTTTATATTTTTATATGTATTTCTATAGAACTGTAAAAGAATTTAATCAAATTCACTACATAGTTGGAATGACTACAATTACAATGAAAGATATACGCATGGAATGCATATATTCTTTAGTAGTCGTGGATTCTTGTGTGAGCTTAGAATGAAGGCAATTCTTCACGAGGATGAAGTTTCCCGGAACGAGCGTAGCGAGTGGAGGGAATCATCCGAATGAAGAATTGCCATCATCCTAAGCGAATACAAGATTAGTAGATTCTTGTATGAGCTTAGTATGAAGGCAATTCTTCACGAGGATGAAGTTTGAAGAATCATCCGAGTGAAGAATCGCCTTCATACTAAGTGAATACAAGATACTATATTATCCACGACTATAAATATTTCAAATAATTTCATTCAAGTTTTCCTGTAAAAGTTTATATCGCCATATTGAAATAAATCTATGAAATATAAAACAAAACAAAACATGTTTGTTTATTTTATATGTATTGTTCTTGTTTTATCTGGTTTATATTACTATACCAACAAATCAAGTTTTTAATTTGTTAGGAGAATTTTGAATAAATAAAATGGAATTAAATAAATAAAAAAGAATTTGATATATAGAAAGGAATGAATACAATTACAATGAAAGATATAAGCATGGAAAGTATATATTCTTTAGTAGTCGTGGATAAAATATATTTCTTGAGTTTTTTCCGCCAAAAAAAATTTATTATATAAATTAAAATTTTATTAAAAATTTATTTATATTTGTTTCTTCGATACTTTCTCTACAATTTTTTAAATTTATACATTAAACGATGACTTCCAGTCGGTAAAAAAAATATCTGTAAAAGTTTTCAGAGAAATATATGATCTGAGATATATCCGAGAATGAAAAAAAACACGGAACAGATAAATCCGAGGATGCAAAAAAACACAGATAATTTTTTCGACGTTTAAAATATCTCAATGTGTAAAATTAAATTTATATTTTCGAACTATTCATATTGTCTTCCATCTGTAGGCGAACACTGGCATATAATAATAAGATTATTTTACACTGCTAAAAAGTATATATAAATACAATATTGCTATTTTGGTTTCCACTGTCAAAGTTAGCTATGTCGTCTTGTAAGTTTTTAGTAGGTGAATTTGTAAATATTATCATTTATATTTACAAGCGTAGAAAAAATTCTACGCGTGGTAAAAAGCTTTTTGCTTTCCTGAACAAACCGTCCAGTCACACAAAAAGAGATGTTTTTACCACTTGTTGAAAAATCTACTATTGAATGACTTTTATGGAAATAGAAAATAATCAGGCGGATCAAAACTTGGAAAACATTAATCGAAAGCTTAAGACGATCGTACTTTTGCTTAAAAGTTAATTTAGATAACTGGATTTTTACGACAAGAGTGGAATATGTGGAAATTTTATTTGTTTGCTAGAAGTTTTATTATAGTTGGAGGTGAATTTTGATATGCAAGAAACGCATATCTACATCCTACCTTTAATAGGCATATTGCCTTAGGGTAGTCAAAGAAGAAGTCTTTTTAAAGATAAACATACACACAAAATTTGCATATCAAAGAAACATAAACAATTATTATAAATGTTTACATTTCTCACATAAACATCCCATAAGCATATAAACATTGGCTTTTTATCACTCATTAGAGTGGTTACTTTTTGTTCTATAATTTCTTCGAAATATTTGTTTGAACTAGATTCAATATTGGTAAGCAAATTATTTTAATAGAATTTCGGATACGAATTCTTATAATATACGTTTAATTATTTATTAAATCAGAATGAAAGTTTATTTGGTTGATTGCGTATCTGAGAGTTTCCAAATTAATCTGGAATGATTTATTTTCTTTTCATAAAATTTTTTATAGCGTTGCTTGAAATTTTGTTTTTGTTCTTAATCCTACGTAAACCCAATTTATTCATACATAACTACTTTAAACTTGTAATTTCCTAACGGATTCTGTTACTTGTAGTGATAATTTGTTAATATAAGTAATTAAAATCAAAAACATTTGATTAATTTGTAGAATGTTAATTAATTTATTCTTAAATAAAGTAGGTTTTACTTTACTGTCGTCCGTTAAGTGTTTTGTTGGACTTTAGGCTATGGTTGATGATTTTAGAGACACATAATAAAAACAAAAGCTAATTGGTTTTAATTTTTGCCATGTCGTTGTTAATTAAACAAAACAGAAAAATATTATTTATTGTAAATTAGAAAATAATATTATTTATTTTTAATGTGTATTCGTATTGAAATTATTTATGCTAGTTTTCAATTAATAGTAAAAAATAATAAGCAAGTCAATTAAAATCGTTTACCGTAAGACATTATTTCAATATATATTTAATGACAAAAATGATTATAAGTGCAAGATTTTTTACAATAAAAATTTCAATAAAAAATAATGCTCCAATTTATAGATGTATTGCATATATATAAAAAAGTATCGTTTGTAGTTTTAAGCAAAACACATTAATATTTTGTTGTAACTCCGTACACTCCGGTCTGCATATAAGCCTCAACCAATAAAACTGAGTATATGAGTGGGATTTTAAAATCAATTAATGAAGAAAGTCTGTATGCTCCCAACAATCTTTAAAAACAAAGTGTAAAAAGTCAACAGTTGTATGCCACTTAGATCAATGTGTCACAAAACATGATAATTATCTTCTCACGCTAATTGAAACCTTTTTCACAAGTTTCGTAATTATTTCACTTCATTATTGTAGGCTGTTGTGTGCATAAAGACACTGAAATTGAAATATTTACAAAAAAAATGTTTACCGGAAGTGAAAAACCGGAAGTTGGAATTCAGAACTGTAGTGAACCGTATTAAATGCTTAGGTACCAAGTTTCATCCAATTCTATTATCAGGTACCAGTCCCGGTACAAGGGGTAGGCG
>CAVNZG010001240.1:0-17836 GCA_963693315.1 Diogma glabrata
AACTGAAACTTAAAAAATGAACGTATATCAAAGCGTAAGCATAAATTTACCGTCACGAGCTAGTTTTCTTTGCAATCAAATCGGAGCGGACATTTTCCCTGAATTATTCTGAATTAATCAACTATCTTTAAATATTTTGACAAACCTTCTATCAAAAAGAAAACTTTTTCGGTTTTTAATTTGTATCTCCCACAAAAAATTTTTATCACGCAATTTGGTGGAAACTCACCTTTTCATGTCCCTAATACGCTGTAATTTTTTGAATCAAAATATTTATTATTACGGTTTATTTTCATTTTAAACCAAAAAAGGAATCTCATTTTCATCCGAAAATTTGCATGTGCTGGAAGACAACAGAAAATTGAAACAAGAAACTGTAAATTTTAACAAATGATGAAAAATTTTAACACTGATTGAAAATTAACTTTACGCACAAATGAATTGTAAAACACATTTTACAACCTAGTTATCGTGGCTGAAAGTTGAACTTAACGCCCGCAAAATAAAAACCCGTTGCTATAAAAAACATTAGTGCATTTTTCTATTTTGCCGCCCGTAAAATAATCGCCCGAAAAATAATCATAAAATTAAAACAAACAAATAAATTATTGTATGAACTTTATAGAGAAAATGTTTAGTATAATTTTCGAAATGTCTAGCGAGATTAAAAAATTCAAAAATTGATTTATACTACAATTAAGTTGTGTGTTGTGCGTAAAACGTTATACATACACTCAGGCTGAAAGGAAGATTACCCTTGGTTCAATAAACTATTCAATATGAACCGCAGGCGTAATCTTCTACTTTCAGTCCTCGATATGTAAATAACTATTTTTATTCACCTACATATTAAATTGGTACTTTATTAGTGTGATTTGCCTTCTTAAAGTGTCACTTTTTAACCATATACTTTGTTGTCGTAGTTACGTCCAAAAAAGTAAAAAACATTTGTATTTGTTTGAATTCTATAAAAAATAGACACTTTTATCAAAGCAATCTTTAAATTCAAAATCTCACAATCCAATTAAAATTATTGTTATTATTTTGTTGTCATGTATTTTGTTAAGTATTTCGAAAAAAATAACAAATATTTTGTCAAAGGTTACTTGTTCAACATATTTTCATTTCAAAATTTATGCAAAATTATAACTTGATTTAGAATAAACAATTTTTTTTTAAATATTTTGCCAGCGGCAAACGCACGGACGTAAGCTATTTTGGATTTAATGTGGGTGCAAATCTTGGCTAGCGCCTCGATTTGCAAACTCCTCATACGTCCAAAATCTTAAGCTTTGCGTCCTAGCATCATTATGTACTATTTTATTTGCCTACATATTAAAAAGTTACTTTATTACTGTGATTTGTGGCCTTAAAGTGTCACTTTTTAACCATATATTTTGTTGTCATAGTTACGTCCAAAAAACATTTGTATTTGTTTAAATTCTATAAAAAATAGAAATTTTTATCAAAGCAAACTTTCGATTCCAAATTTCCTAATCCAATTAAAATATTTGTTGTTCTTTGTTGTCATAGTTATACGATTTGTTTGAAAAGAAATAACAAATATATTGGTCAAAGGCTACTTGTTCAACAAATTTTTATTTCAAAATTTATAAAAATTTTAATTTTGATTAAGATGAAACAGTGTTTTTAAATATTTTGCTTGCGGCGAATCAAAAATAGTGTATGATGCACAGACGTAAGCCATTTTAAACTTAATGTGAAACTTACTGTCCAAAAACCTTAGATTTACGTCCTAGCATCATAACTCAAACTATTTTGTACGAGTAAACCGTAAAATGCACTTTTACGATTTAAAAATTATGCGTAAAGGAGGCCTTTTTTTCCTATTGAAATAATAATGCCTAAAATTGAAATGGAAATCGAGGCGCTAGCCGAAAAGGTCCAAAATAGCTTACGTCCGTGCGTCATATACTATTTTTTATTTGCCGCTAGCAAAATATTTTGAAAAAAATTGTTTATTCTAAATCAAGTTATAATTTTGCATAAATTTTGAAATGAAAATATGTTGAACAAGTAACCTTTGACAAAATATTTGTTATTTTTTTCAAAATAATTGTATAACTATGACAAGAAAATAATAACAATAATTTTAATTGGATTGAATTTAAAGGTTGCTCTGATAAAAAATTTTATTTTTTATAGAATTTAAACAAATACAAATGTTTTTTACTTTTTTGGGCGTAGCTATGAAAACAAAATATATGGTTAAAAAGTGACACCTTAAGGCCGCAAATCACAGTAATAAAGTACCACTTTAATATGTAGGTGAATAAAAATAGTTATTTACTTTAATATGTAGACGAATAAAAAATGCAGTATGGCTTTTTCCAAAAAAAACACATAGATATATTTACAGACATATACATATATGTTTTGTGAAATTTTATTTTGAGAAAATTGTTTAATCTGATCATTTTTTTTGTAATTTTATATACATTTAAAATTAAATAAATTGGTTGTTAAAGAAATTTAGAAAAAAAATTAACAAAATTGTTGATACCTCAACAGATAAAAATGTGATCAAATGTGATGCACACTGTGATTGATGTCAAACATATGCAAATATGTCTTGGGATCGATTCCTGAGCTTGTGGTCATTCAGAAAAGGCCTATATCTAAATTATCACGCCTACCTATTGAAAAAGTAGATATTAATGATGATACGAATCTACAACAAAAAGGAAACAACGAAAAGAAGTCTGAAGAGCACAAAACTACCACCAATACTAGATGTACAAAAAGGAACACGGCACCATGCAAAATAAGCAGTAACCACTATATGTTTACAATATTTGTGATATTTGCAATCCTTTGTGCTGGTCAAGCAGCAAACATAAGTTTCGTAAATAATCAGTGTGAGGTTCACAAACTGAACAATCAACCAGGAATTATCTTTGAAAAATTAGGTAGAATGTGGTTCACCAACAATAATTGGAACATAATTGTCTATTTAAATTTGTCAACCTACGAGCAAGAACTAAATATTTTTCACCGCTGTTTGGAAAAAATAAGCCAAATATGCAAGCAAACCAATATTTTAAATTGTAATCAAACATATCAACAGTTTGATCACATGCTAACGGAAATAGTACAGCACGACCAGTTGATCAGACATCCAACTCATCATCGAGAAAAAAGAGGTTTGATCAATGTCATTGGTCGAATAGAACATGAATTATTTGGAGTAATGGATGATCGGGATGCTAATCACTACAAACAACAAATAAAACTACTTCAAATGAATGAAAATCACATAGCAAGAACAATTGAAAATCTGCTAATTGTCAATTTCAAACTTCCATTAGCAGACAACATGCTCCATAATATGTACAAACTCACCGCTTTTCCAATGAATACATTTAATGAATCTAAAGCAATTGTACCAAAAGGAGAGATTCTCATCACAGGCTTACACATGGACCAATACTATTTTATGTCAACCACGGATTTGGATAAGTGCTTTGCAGCAAGCTCAGAAGAGTTTTTATGTAAGCAAACACATCCAATTCATACAACTGATACTACAAAATCGTGTGAACTATCAATGCTCTACTGGAACAAAATCAACAAATACTGTAACGTTCAAAAAGCAAAACCTGTTGATAGTTGGTACCAATTAAAGAACAACACTTGGTTGTTCGCATTAAGCAATGAAACCAATCTTCGGATCATATGCAAAGAAGAACAATTTATGATCCATCTAAACGGAAGCGGAAAACTTATACTGAAACCAAGGTGCGTGGCAAAGAGTGACAAAATATTGTTACAATCCCAGGGATCATACAACAGTACCATCTACTCAGTAATTTTGAATCAAATGGATTTTGATGATGAAGTCGGGTTTAACAACTTTAGTCAACTTTTGAATTATTCCATCAATAACAATATTCTTCAAGAAGTGAGAATCGCAGAAAATTCTATTAATACAGTAAAATATCAAGAAACCTTACCTTTCTTGCAAAGGCCATCAGTTCATGATGTTCATCATTATTTTATTTTGTATGGACTAATTGTGTCCATTGCAATTATTATAATTATCAAATATGCAGTAAAGAGGTTAATGGAATTCCTGCAGCCCAGCAACTAGAAGTATAACAGTATACGGCTGGGCCCCGGAGAATGTTGATACCTCAACAGATAAAAATATATCAACCAACCCAGCGGAAATCAATAATGCATAATAATGCATAACAATGCAAAATTGCATTATTATATTTAATTAATTTTCTTTATAATAACTTTATATAATTGTTAACGCAACAAAAATTGCTTATTTAAAGAAAATGAATTACCATAAATAAATAAGAATTATTTTAACATTAAAACTTTAACGTTATTTTTCTTCATCATACAAATCTTCCAGTAAAGCTAACTGTCCAGCCCCGAATAGCGGGTTAGTTATTACTGAAGGTTTGTACAAAAATATTACGTGAATTTAACAATTTTCTCAAAAAATATTTTACAAGAAATATGCATACTTTGCAATACGATAGATCAAATGAAATTGCAAAGCAAAATGTTTTAAATAAATTAATATAGAAATTTAAAAAAAAATTGGTTGCTATAGAAATTTAGGAAAATAATTATAAAACGAAAAAGTACTTGGATTAAACAATTTTCTCAACAAACATTTTACTATTTCGTGTAATAGTTATTTATTTATCAAGAACGAAAAGTGAAACTTTAAAGTACGAGCTAGTTGTTTACGGCCGAGGCGTCTAGCCGAGTTTGAGTTTTAAACTTTGCTCAAAAAGTTGAACTTAACGTCCTAGGACTTTATAAAATTTTATAAAGTCCTAGGACGTTAAAGTTCAACGTTTATGGTACAAAAAGTTGAACTTTAACGTCCTAGGACTTTATAAAATTTTATACATTCCTAGGACGTTAAAGTTCAACGTTTATGGTACAAAAAGTTGAACTTTAACGTCCTAGGACTTTATAAAATTTTATAAAGTCCTAGCACTTTAAAGTTCAACTTTTTGTACCATAAATAATCCGAAAAATGTCGTTTTAGATATCAGTATGAAATAAAATATATGTATTTTAATTTATGCAAATAATATAGAATCTTGCTCGTACAAAAAATCTTGTATGTAATTCGGGCATAAAGTCGTCTATTTTGCTTTCGAGTGTTTGTTGAAAATTCCACTCTCAAACAAAAAAGATCTACTTTACTCCATTATTACATAATTATCTATTAAAAATCAAGTTTATTCAATTTTTTGCATTTCCTGGAAAATTTTTCCACAATAATGTTTATTTTACACCATCTAAAGGTAGAAGTTTCAAAATAAAGAGTACTGTTCTTTTTTTAAATAACTGATTCCAGCACATGGGGATTTTCGGGTGAAAATCAGGAAAACTAATTCCCTTTAACCTTCAATAACTTAAAAAATTTAAAAATTACAGCGTATTAGCGTATATAAAGGTGAGTATCCACCAAATTGAGTTAAAAAAAATTTTATGGGAGATAAAAATAAAAACGAAAAAAATTTTTTTTTAATTTTTTAAAAATAGGAAATTTTTTTCGGACGATTTTAGGTTACTTGAAAAAATGGCTTATGCAAAAGTTATAGACCTTTTTATTAGTACAGTCTGTGAAGGGGAGAATTAATTATAATGAAAACTACAGTTTTAAATCGAAAATTTTCTTTTATAACATGTTATTTATACCCTCAGGATCATTCGTCGGTCATAAAAAGTTGGTGGTCGACCTCCCTTATTTTACTACCCCTTAATATGCCTTTTATCAAAATAAAATATTTTTGTCGGTTTATAATTTTTTAAATAATACGTTTTTTAGCCTGAAAATAGGTTCCAATACGTTTTTTTGGTCGCTGATTACGAATCCGACGTCAGTTTTCCAAAATAATAACGTGAAAAGCGTAAAATCGAGAAAATTTTACCGAATTTCCAATTTTAGAGTATTATTACGAGTTGCATATCATTTTCAATGTTTTTAAGTACGCTGGCAACGAATTTTCACTCAAAAAGTAAAAATCTTTAAAAAGTATTGGAAAACTGTGAAAATTATTTGGAAAATTATGATTGCAAAACCATGCAATATATCGTTTTAGTGTGTTTTTTGGTCTCTGATCTCAAATTTAATATTTATAATGAAGAAAATTTTCTATTTTCCCGGAAAATGCCAAAAAAAATTTTCTGATTAAAAAATTTAAATTTTTTATTTAAAATTTAAATGTTGTATAGATGAATGTATAAATTTTTAATGCGAGTTTACTGCGCTTCAGTAGGTGCAGGTAATTTTGTCGTGTTTTTTTTGGTCACTGACCTCAAATTTGATATTTATATTTAAGAAAAATTTTCTATTTTCTCGGAAAATAGCAAAAAAAAAAATTTGAAAAATTTAAGTACAATTAAATAATACATGTTTTAATTTTTTTGGTGACTTTAATGTCAAATTTGATATTTAAAATAATAAAAAAAATTTATTTAGTCGGAAAATTATGAAAAACTCCTGCAAGTAATATTATTTGGTTTTAAGCTGTAAATTAATATTTTTTTATTGTTTTTAACTTTTTTTTCAATGATGATTGTGAGTTATCAAATTATAATAAAAATTTATCCTCAAAAAATTCCAAAAATATTAATAAAATAATTTTATTTTACTGCGTAGCATACAAAATTTTATATATTGTTTTAATGTCCCTGAAAACACATTTTTTGTTATAAATATTGAATAATTTTAATTAAGAAAAAAAAAATGAAATTTATAATATTTTTTGTTGTAAGTTTTTTGAAAGTAATAAATTTTAAATTTTAAAAATTTTTTCTAAAAAATAAAAATAATACTTTATTTAATAAATAAATATAAAAAAAAAGAGAGTGTGCTTAAGACCGCTCGGCAGAAGTGAAAACATAATTGGCAATCGCAATCAATTGATATCGTATTAGTACTATTTGGATCGTATTAGTAGAATAAATGAGAAACAAGTCAGAATGATAAACCGCTCACTACACACACTAACCTCACAATGTAAACCAAATAATTGTCAAAATAGCACTCATATGCCAATAGCAAGGACTAAAGTAAGCGTGGTTGTCACACCCATAGATCAACAAGTTTAAATTTTACAAATCTTTCTGCGCAAGCTAAGCAAATTCATTGGTATTAATGCGCATTGTTGCCGTTTGCAAATCACTATCGGCTAAGTGCCACCATTTTTAATTATTTTATTTATCATGATTGCCATCCATGTTTAATCATACATAAGCTATGCTTTTTTGTATAGAATTTATGCGATTTTCGTCTCGTAATTGTGAGCTTTATATCGATATAATCGATTTTATCAAGTATCAAGTTACAAGTATTAAGTCTTCACCTAATTTTAGAAACATGATTACATACAATTCCAAACCGACAATATATTTAGTGAAGATGATAAAATTCCATTACATATAATTTTGATATACAAATGTAATTGTTTCAGTCTTCAGGTTATACTATCTTACGTTATTTTTAATTTCATAAAAAATTATGTTCAAAAAAAAACATTGATCAAAGCAAACTACTGTTTAAAACAATAGTTAAATAAAAAGCAAAAATTAAGTTCACACAACAACTTCATAAATTTTCATGATGATTAATGTATTAATGCATAAAGGACAAACAGACATACTTTCAATTTTATATATACTCAATATTTATTTAGCATGATGACTCAAATGCAAATTGCAAAAGACATTATCAATATAACTTTAAAAAACTGCGTTATAGATCAATTTTTTAAAATTCGTATAAAGAAATTTTTATTATTTTTTATGAATTCATAAATAAAAAAAAATAATTTTAATGGTTTAACAACAATATTGAGTACATTTTAATGGTATTTAATAAAAATAAAAATAAAAATAAAAAAGTATGTACCACAACCAGAAGTTGAACTCACTACCTACAGCACATCAGTCGAGCACGATATCCACAACGCAATTTTAAACATTGAGAAATGATAGATTGATAAATTGATAAATGATGGAAATGCTGACGGATCAGCATAACTTACTACCTACAGAAAAATCTGTGTGTGTGCGCCAAAAGAAGTTTTCACTTCAAAAATTATATTAAAATATAAGCAATATTATTTTAAAAATCTTCATCATCCGATTCATTTTCAAGAACTGGATACTGTTGTTCTGATGCAAGCTGTTGTTCTGTTTCACTTTCATTTTCTGTGTCATTTGCATGATTTTCCTGATCATCGGTGGTTATGACACATTCTTCATCACGAGGTGCATCACTCGGTTGAATATTTGTACAGATGTCCCCTTTACTGCAAAAACAACTTAATGAGCAATACATGCTATTTTTCCGACACCCACAAGCTCGTCCGCATCCAGTTTTACATGAACACATAATGACATTTAAAATGTCTTCAGGAGCTGGAGAAGATAATATTCGAGTAGGGCATAAGTCACCATCAATAATTTTCCACCCCCAGTCAGTAGGATTTAATTCTTGTAATAAGCCTTGATAAAAACCAATCCACGTTTGAACTTGGAAATACACTCTTTTAAGATCTTCTTTAAAACCATCAACAGATGGAGGTAAAGTAGCAAGATCAACAGATGTCCTTTTCGTAGATTTTATATTTGCAGATGTTTTTGCGCAAAAAAGGTTAAATCTGTACTTGTTAAGTTAAGTTTCGTGTGTTGTTGGTTTATATTTATACAATTGTAACAAACACTTTATTCGTGAATCTAATATCTCTTCAATATTTGTTACGCGCTGCTTAAATACAACTGCACATTCACACAACTCTTTTCCCTCTAAATTATTTTTGTTCAAAGTTTCAAAAAAGGGTTTTTTCCTTTTTTCAAAAACCCGGATGTTGTATCACATTCCGTAAAAGAGTGGGCAAACAAGAGATGATCTTTGACGTTGGCGTATTGGTCATCGAGACGTCTAGTAGAGAATAGTTACCTAAAACCTAAAAGTAGTAGTGGAACAGAGCCACCAACTCTGTTCCACTACTACTTTTAGGTTTCAAAAAATAAATAGTTTGATTTTCAAAAACAGTCGGAGATGATGTTTCACTGGCCGCACTAACATCAACTCGTCCTGACAAAGCTATTAAAATGATAAGGACATCAATATGTTCTGACACTACAACTATTTTCTTATTAGCATACAAATCGCTACTAATAGCTTGAGTAGCAATCGTTCTGTCGGCATCTCCGGTGCATATTATTGATTTATAGTTATTTGATAATAAGTTATTATGTAACAAATCGATGATTTTTTTTTGTTATTTTTATTACAAATAAATTTGCTTTTCTCAACTGTTAAATTTGTATTTTCATCAAAATTATACTCAACGGACATAAATTTTCGAGTTCTTCTGCTTCTTTCAGCTGATTTTGTCGTTAAATCATCGTAACCATCAAACACAATGGTTGCATTTACACCAAAATTTCTTTGGATATAACCAATGTAATTTTTGATTATATTAGAAAATGTATCACCGGTTTTCCAATGTACTTTATGGAGTAACATCCCGCCATCAACAATCTAATAATAATTTTCTTTGTCCAGTATTATATCAAGTGGCTTGAAAAATTGATACAGATCTGATTTTGTGTTTTTCCGCATTCCAAATTGATCAAACAATGACAATGGATATGGTGGCAACTCGTACGAAAATAAATTGTCCAAGTCTATTTTATCAGGAGAACTCATATATAAGGCACAAACCCGTTGAAAAATCAAGTCAGTACAAACGGGAACTAATTGCTTGTTGATTAAAAGAGTCGTATTGGCTTGCTTTAAGTTGCGAACTATGTTTTCTTTAGATAATGTTATATCTTTGAAATTTTTACCTTCAAGTCCTATCATTACAGCTAAGCCTTTTTCAAATGCATTGAAACAGTTTGCTTTTTCATCAGCTATTATACTGTAATAAACTTCGTCCAGAATGGGTTAATTTTATTTACTCATTCATGAATTTAAAAGTTAACTCCTTTTTCAATCTTTTACTTGTGTTGCAAATTGTATTGCATAAATTAATGTAAATTAAATTTGTTATACAAATGTTTACATTAATGAATTAAAAGGAGTTACCTAATACATTTTGCATAAATTAAATTTGAGTTCGCTAATACAAATGCAAGTATGAATGAAAACAGGTGTGGCCTATTCAAGATGAACAGACTACGTAGTATTGATTTCTAGTGGATTATAGAAGTTTCGATTTACTTATTTTTCGATATAAATAAGCAAACAAAAATATCAGATAGTCAGTTTTACTTTTGCAATTAAAATTGTTTATAAATATTCGCAAGTTTAAGGAATAATCGGTGGTACTTGAGCCTGGGTACTAATAGTGAAAGAATCTGAACTTAGTGGAATAGTAAATACAGATTTTACGATTCCGAATATTGTTGATTCAAATTGCGGAAAAGCGGTGAAGTTTATGGTACATAAATTGGAGACCCTGGAATTTATTGTAAGGAAAAAAAACGGAAGCTGCTGTAATTTGTTGACAAATAAAGTTTGAGATTCTGTTAACCAAAGATCTGTCTTTTACTGTCGTGTTTGTTCAATAATCGAAAAGAACCAACGAAGAGTCGTTACAGTGGTGTCAGAAGTGGGATTATTGAAACAATGGTCAAGACAGTAAATATTAGTGATCTCAGCCAGACCCAGCTGAAGGATGAGTTGAAGAAAAGGAACGCTCCAATCCATGGAACTAAGGCAGAACTTGCATTCCGGCTGCGTAAAGTTTTAGAAGAAGCAGGCCAAAACACAGAGGTCATAGAAATAGAGCCGGAGGAAGCTCCGGTTCAGAATGCCCCAGCAATTGATCCGATGATGGTGTTGATGAAAGAAATGATGACCAAACAAGTAGAGCAACAACAACAACTTGCTGATATGATGGCCCGACAAGAGAAACTGGCAGCAGAACAAAAAGTAGATCAACAACAACAACTTGCTGATATGATGGCCAAACAAGGAAACGAGCAACGACAACAGTTTGCTGATATGATGGCAAAGCAAGAAAGTCTACGTGAAGTAATCGAGTCACGTATATCCAGTGCAGAGGTCAAAATCAACAACATGGAAAGGGAGCTGCGGAAAGTTACCGAAGAACATGAAGAGAAATTACGACATCTTTCGAGTGAATTACGCCAAGAAATAGCACAAGGAAAGTCAGGTAACACGATCAATCCATCAACTACTTCAGCCCCAGCTCGAGTGAAAACACCCGCATTTGATGGATCTACATCGTATCAGATATTTAAGATGCAATTTGAGATAGCAACAACTGGGGTTGATCACCAGCAAAAAGCAAATGCGCTTATATTGGCATTGAAGGGACCTGCTGCTGAAATTTTGCAGACACTATCAGCGACAGAACGTGATTACAGCAAGATTATGGAGGCCTTAGAAGTAAGATACGGGGAAAGTCATATGCAAGCTCTCCATCGCATGCAGCTCAAGACACGAAAACAAGGAGTCAGCGAAACCTTGCAAGAATTAGAGGCTGACATTGTGAGACTGGTTAATCTATCATATCCGAATTATAACGCTGAACACCGAGACAAACTGGCAGCTGATACATTCATCAATGCTCTTCGAGATGTGCAAATGAGAAACCAGCTTTATCTAAGCGGGAAGAAATTACCTGCGGAAGTCTTAGCATTGGCCCTGCAAATGGAAGCTGGAAAAAGAGCGCTTGCCTTAGATAGAGTACGTAAGACAGAAGTTTCTGAAGAGCCACTAAAAGCAGCACTTGATGAAGTGATCATGCATGTCAAAAAGTTGGAAGATAAGCCTGAACGAAATCAACGAAGGAGATCTAGCAGAGTAAGATGCTGGAATTGTGGGCAGTTAGGGCACATCAGACAAGAATGCAAAACACGAGTAGCAGCAAAAGAAGGAGTAGTTCCAGGCCGGTTGATGAACCTTTCAAACAAGCAAGTGGATGTCAAAAAGGAAGGAGTTTGCCGCGTTGAACACCGGAAGAGAAGGATACATTGTAACGCTGAAGATCTATCAAGAAGACCCTGTGTTGAGGAGCGCAAGTCATATAGCAGGATTGAGAGAAAGGAGGCAAATGTCAAAAAGGAAGAAGATTGCCGCGTTGACCAGGGGAAGAGAAGGATACATTGTAATGCTGAAGATCTTTCTAGAAGGCCCTGTATTGAGGAGCGCAAGCCATGTAGCAGGACGGAGAGAAAAGAGGCAATGACAATGAAGCAAATTAAGCTCCAAACTCCTGACGATTAGGGTACCGAGGCAATGAAAAGAGAGCAGCTAGAAGATCCAGCTATGGCTCCGATATTGAAATGGAAAACCGAAGGAAGGCGACCGGAGTGGAAAGAGGTCGCACCTTTAAGTACGGAGGTGAAATGCTACTGGGCGCAATGGGACTCACTATTTATGGACAACGGGATACTAAAGAGAAAATGGGAGTCTGCTGATGGAAAGAAAGTGTTGGAACAGCTGGTGTTGCCATCAAGTCGAGTGGAAGAGGTACTGGGAAAGCTGCATGGAAGTATTTCTGGAGGACACCTGGGAGTCAATAAAACCCTAGCCAAAGTAAGGGAGAGGTTTTATTGGGTAAGGTATCGAACAGACGTGGAGCAATGGTGTCGACGATGCGATACTTGTGCAGCAAGCAAAGGACCAAAAACTAGAACTCGAGGAGAGATGCAACAGTACAATGTGGGTGCCCCAATGGAGAGAATTAGACATCGCGGGGCCATTTCTGGAAACGACAAAAGGTAACAAATACATCATGGTGGTCATTGATTACTTTACAAAATGGCCGGAAGCCTATGCAATACCGAACCAGGAAGCAGTTACGGTCGCGGAAACATTAGTCAATGAATGGGTTTGCAGATATGGAACACCGCTCGAGTTGCATACCGACCAGAGAAGGAATTTTGAATCTCAACTGATGGAAGAGCTGTGCAGAACACTCGGCATTAGAAAAACACGAACTACACCTATGAACCCGCAGTCGGATGGCATGGTAGAACGATTCAACCGAACCATGGAAGAACATTTGTCAAAGGTAGTAGAAGCCAACCAAAGAAATTGGGACAAGGATCTTCCGTTATTCTTGATGGCCTATCGTAGCGCAGTGCACGATACGACAAGTGAAACGCCAGCGAATATCATGTTCGGAAGAGAACTACATCTTCCTAGTGACATCGAGTTCGGCATCCCTGGAGGTCTGGCATCCACGAAAACAGATTATGTGGGACAACTAAGGGAGAAGATGAATAAAATCCATCAGCAGGTTCGAGACCACATTAAGATTGCCAGTGACAAAATGAAAACCAGGTACGACATAAATGCAAATAGTGGCGGTTTTCAAGAAGGAGAATTGGTATGGCTATACAACCCCAGAAGAACTAAGGGAAGATCACCCAAGCAGCAGCCAGATTGGGAAGGCCCATATAAAATAATCAAACGAATTAATGATGTTATCTACCGCATACAAAAGGGACCCCGTACCAAGATGAAAGTGATACATCTGCAAAGGTTGGCACCGTACCAAGGTAACAGCACCAATGCGATCTCTGATATTGTTCGGGACGAACAAAACTAAATGGAGGGCAATGTAATAAACTTCGTCCAGAATGGGTTAATTTTATTTACTCATTCATGAATTTAAAAGTTAACTCCTTTTTCAATCTTTTACTTGTGTTGCAAATTGTATTGCATAAATTAATGTAAATTAAATTTGTTATACAAATGTTTACATTAATGAATTAAAAGGAGTTACCTAATACATTTTGCATAAATTAAATTTGAGTTCGCTAATACAAATGCAAGTATGAATGAAAACAGGTGTGGCCTATTCAAGATGAACAGACTACGTAGTATTGATTTCTAGTGGATTATAGAAGTTTCGATTTACTTATTTTTCGATATAAATAAGCAAACAAAAATATCAGATAGTCAGTTTTACTTTTGCAATTAAAAGTGTTTATAAATATTCGCAAGTTTAAGGAATAATCGGTGGTACTTGAGCCTGGGTACTAATAGTGAAAGAATCTGAACTTAGTGGAATAGTAAATACAGATTTTACGATTCCGAATATTTTTGATTCAAATTGCGGAAAAGCGGTGAAGTTTATGGTACATAAATTGGAGACCCTGGAATTTATTGTAAGGAAAAAAAAACGGAAGCTGCTGTAACTTGTTGACAAATAAAGTTTGAGATTCTGTTAACCAAAGATCTGTCTTTTACTGTCGTGTTTGTTCAATAATCGAAAAGAACCAACGAAGAGTCGTTACAATACCATTAGAATTGAAACAAGCCCCTTTATATTACTATTAAATGAATTGTGACATTCTAAAAATTCGCGCAACTTTTCAACTGCCAAAGCATCAATTTTTTTCGAGCAACACTTGTATCCTTATGTTGAAACGATTTTTCAAAAGAAATATTTGTGAATTTTTCTATCGATTCAATAACATCTTTGGTGGTAGTAGTTCCTTTTAACCATTTATGCACCACACTTTCAGTTGCCCCTCAAGCAAAAGGTCCACCTTCTACGCTTAACGATTTCATCAAAGTCTGTTCAATGGTTTGATCAGTAAATATACCTCCCCAATATTTATCTTTTCGACGTATTGTCCAATAACCTTGCGCTGTATATTTATCAAAATCCAAATTAGACATGTTGTAATTTGATTTTAAATCAAGCATATCTTGCACGTATAACTGAGCCGACTTTGCATAAGGCATATGACCAGCAGAATGAAAAAATGGTATCATAAGCTCTACAGTTTTTAAATGCAGGCTCCAATTTCCGGACTTCTCTGCGGCGATGAAGTCATGTAATATAGAAACCATTCTGATATACAATACCCATAATTTGGCAGTGTTGCTTTGTTTCTCTAATTCCGATAGTTTTGCTTCAAACATCATATGCTAGTAAACTTTCTAGATCAGTATTCTCAGCTTCACTGAAGTATATTTGAGAAACTTCATCAAAAAGGTCGATATCTAAGAACTCTGGATTACTATTAGACAAATCTTGAAAGATCATTTGTGCTAAAGTAAGTTGAATCAAAGTATATGAGCTCGTACTGCTCGAGAGTAGGCATGACCACTTAAGATATTTTTTACTGTATTTTCAGCATGAAATCTCACAGCTCTGAGATATCAAGACTTCGGTCTGGGTAAAGGATTTTGATATAGTTTTCGGCATAAAACTTTCACGAGGACATGGTTTTTAGTTTTGGGCAGCGATGTATATCAAACATAACTCTTTGTTAAAGTACAAGTATTTTTTTATCTCTGTTTAGAAATTTATTACATAACTAACACGAAACATCAATACGTTGCCGGAAAATTATAATCAAAATTCCAAAAATATTGTTAAATTAAATAAAATCAAACTTTTTCAAAATTCCAAAAATATTCCAAAAATTATAATGAAATCAAATATTTAAAATTTTTCTAAATTCCGATAGTATTCCAAAAATTCTTAGAAATTCAAACTTTTCCATAATTCTAAAAATATTGCAAAAATTATTACAAGATCAAAAATACAAACTTTTTGAAAATTCCAAAAATATTTCAAAAACTATAACAAATTCAAAAATTTCCGTGTCAAAATTCCAAAAATTATAATAAAATCAAAAATTTTAAATTTTTCAAAATTCTAAATATATTCCAAAAATTCTTACAAAATCAAAAAATGAAACTTTTTTCAAAATTCTAAATATATATATATAAAATTCAAAAATTCTATTTTCTTCAAAATTCTAAAAATATTGCAAAAATTGTAACAGAATCAAAAATTGAAACCTTTTTCAAAATTCCAAAAATATTCCAAAAATTAAAATGAAATCAAATATGTAAACTTTTTCTAAATTACAATAAAAATCCAAAAATTCTTAAAAATTCAAACTTTTTCCAAAATTCTAAAAGTATTACAAAAATTATTACAAAATCAAAAATTGAAAATTTTTTCAAAATTCCAAAAATTATAATAAAATCAAAAATTAAAAATTTTTCAAAATTCTAAAAATATTCCAAAAATTCTTACAAAATCAAAAATTAAAACTTTACCCGAAATTCTAAAAATATTGCAAAAATTATTACAAAATCAAAAATACAAACTTTTTCAAAATTCCAAAAATATTTCAAAAACTATAACAAATTCAAAAATGTCCGTGTCCAATTTTATTTTCAATTACATTTACGTCATAAAAACAGCTACATTTTTTTTCCAAAAAATTGGCTAAAAAATAAATGAAATCATTTTTTGACACACTTGACAACATTTTTTTGACAAACTTATAATGCCAAAATTCTCAATAATAATACAAAATTTCATTTCAAACAAACAATTTTACTTTTTTCCAAAAAGTTGGGTGAAAAAAATAAATAAAAATCTTTCTTTTGACACACTTGACAACATTTTTTTGACAAACTTATAATGCAATAATCTAGTTTTTGATCTCATATACCAATCCCTACCATCAAGATTTCTCCAAATTTAATGTTCCTACTCGTAATCACTATGAACGTTTTTTAAGCCAAAAATATGAAAATTTGCTATTTTTGACACACAATGATTTTTTGACACACTTCCGGTACAGTTATCGAACACAGCGTCCTTTTGGACCTGTTCCTTGCGTTTACCTATTTTTAGAAAAAAAATTTTTGAAATCCCTCCAGCGGTTTTCCTTGCAGCGTACATAATGACGGCCGGCCGGCAGACAGACATACATTTTTTTTGGTTGCTTTTTTAGAATCAGGCAGGAGGTCCTAAAACGTCGAGAAATGTCAAAAAAAGTGGGGGTAAGAATTTCACTTTGAGCTCATGAATGTAATACTTAGGTCTTTCAGACCGAAGTAATATTAATTTACAGCTTAAAACCAAATAATATTACTTGCAGGAGTTTTTCATAATTTTCCGACTAAATAAATTTTTTTTATTATTTTAAATATCAAATTTGACATTAAAGTCACCAAAAAAATTAAAACAAGTATTATTTAATTGTACTTAAATTTTTCAAATTTTTTTTTTGCTATTTTCCGAGAAAATAGAAAATTTTTCTTAAATATAAATATCAAATTTGAGGTCAGTGACCAAAATTACCTGCACCTACTGAAGCGCAGTAAACTCCATTAAAAATTTATACATTCATCTATACAATATTTAAATTTTAAATAAAAAATTTAAATTTTTTAATCGGAAAATTTTTTTTGCCATTTTCCGGGAAAATAGAAAATATTCTTCATTATAAATATTAAATTTGAGATCAGAGACCAAAAAACTCACTAAAACAATATATTGCATGGTTTTGCAATCATAATTTACCAAATTTTCCAAATAATTTTCACAGTTTTCCAATACTTTTTAAAGATTTTTACTTTTTGAGTGAAAATTCGTTGCCAGCGTACTTAAAAACATTGAAAATGATATGCAACTCGTAATAATACTCTAAAATTGGAAATTCGGTAAAATTTTCTCGATTTTCCGCTTTTCACGTTATTATTTTGGAAAACTGACGTCGGATTCGTAATCAGCGACCAAAAAAACGTATGGGAACCTATTTTCAGGCTAAAAAACGTATTATTTAAAAAATTATAAATCGACAAAAATATTTTATTTTGATAAAAGGCATATTAAGGGGTAGTAAAATAAGGGAGGTCGACCACCAACTTTTTATGACCGACGAATGATTAATAAACAGCAATTAATAAACTACTTTTTGTTGGATAAATAAACAATTTAATAATAAAATGAAATCATTCGTAACATTAATAAATTGTTTATTGAACCAACGGTGTTGTTTATTGAGCTAACGAAAGAAGAAT
>CAVNZG010001241.1:0-32913 GCA_963693315.1 Diogma glabrata
TAAGAACATCTGTAAAAAATGAAAAATATGGAGGGGCTGAAATCTCACAGCTCTGAGATATCAAGACTTCGATCTGGATAAAGGATTTTGATATAGTTTTCGGCAAAAAACTTTCACGAGGACATGGTTTTTAGTTTTGGGAAGCGATGTATATCAAACATAACTCTTTGTTAAAGTACAAGTATTTTTTATATCTATTTAAAAATTTATTACAAAACTAACACGAAACATCAATACGTTGCCGGAAAATTATAATCAAAATTCCAAAAATATAGTTAAAATAAATAAAATCAAACTTTTTCAAAATTCTAAAAATATTCTAAATATTAGAATGAAATCAAATATTTAAACTTTTTCTAAATTCCGATAGTATGCCAAAAATTCTTAAAAATTCAAACTTTTCCAAAATTCTAAAAATATTTATTACAAAATCAAATTATTACAAAATCAAAAGTTAAAACTTTTTGCAAAATTCCAAAAATTATAATAAAATCAAAAATTTAAAATTTTTCAAAATTCTAAAAATATTCCAAAAATTCTTACAAAATCAAAAAATGAAACTTTTTTCAAAATTCTACATATATAAATGTATATATGATATTCAAAAATTCTATTTTTTTCAAAGTTCTAAAAATATTGCAAAAATTATAACAAAATCAAAAATTGAAGCCTTTTTCAAAATTCCAAAAATATTCCAAAAATTAGAATGAAATCAAATATTTAAACTTTTTCTAAATTCAAACATTAATCCAAAAATTCTTAAATATTCAAACTTTTTCCAAAATTCTAAAAATATTGCAAAAATTATTACAAAATCAAAAATTGAAGATTTTTTCAAAATTCCAAAAATTATAATAAAATCAAAAATTAAAAAATTTTTGAAATTCTAAAAATATTCCAAAAATTCTTACAAAATCAAAAATTAAAACTTTTCCCGAAATTCTAAAAATATTGCAAAAATTATTACAAAATCAAAAATACAAACTTTTTCAAAATTCCAAAAATATTTCAAAAACTATACAAATTCAAAAATTTCCATGTTCAATTTCATTTTCAATTACATTTACGTCATAAAAACAGCTACATTTTTTCCCCAAAAAATTGGCTAAAAAATAAATGAAATCGTTTTTTGACACACTTGACATTATTTTTTTGACAAACTTATAATGCCATAATTCTCAATAATAATAATAAAATTTCAATCCAAACAATTTTGTTTTTTTCTAAAAAGTTGGGTAAAAAAATAAATAAAAATCTTTCTTTTGACACACTTGACAACATTTTTTTGACAAACTTATAATGCAATAATCTAGTTTTTGATCTGATATACCAATCCCAACCATCAAGATTTCTCCAAATTTAATGTTCCTACTCGTAATCACTTAAAATGAACGGTTTTTAAGCCAAAAATATGAAAATTTGATATTTTTGACACACATAATGATTTTTTTGACACACTTCCGGTACAGTTATCGAACACAGCGTCCTTTCGGACCTGTCCCTTGTGAATACTTATTTTTAGAAAAAAAAATTTTGAAATCCCTCCAGCCGTTTTCCCTGCAGCGGACGGTAATGACGGACGGCCGGACGGCCGGCCGGCCTACAGACAGACACACTTTTTTTTTTTTGCTTTTTTAGAATCAGCTGGTCCTAAAACGTCGAGAAATGCCAAAAAAAGTGGGGGCAAGAATTTGACTTTGAGCTCATGAATGTAATACTTAGGTCTTTCAGACCGAAGTAATAAGCGGAATAGGGTTATTATTGCTTTTATTATTGCTGTTATTATTATTTGCTATTATTGCTGTTATTATAACTTGGCAAAAAATCTTATCATACAATAAAATATGACATATGCCAATATTTCATGATAAGATGAAGAAATAATAACAAAATAATAAGTGAAAAACAAATTGTGAGAAATTTGTAGAAAACAAAACAAAACTAACTGCCAATAATCCAGCTGATGCAGCGCACCCCAGACGCACCGCTCAACACCTCAATCGATGTACAAAGGCCACACATAATTATATGTTGGTCTGATTCCTCGAAAAAGTTGAGAGCGGTACCATTACGGAACGCTGCCCAGCTAAGACTGGAAGTGCTGCCGTTGACTAATTAAAGCTCGTCCGCCAGCACCCTAGGATATCATCTTTGCTAATGATATCTCCTGCCATTGCCAGTGGTATGTGATATCCCACGCTAACTCATATGTCAATGGCAGGGACTGGAGTACACAGTGTAGTCAGACCCGTAGATCAACATTGATCATAATCGATCAAAATCGACCCCTCCTGCGGGAATATGTTAACTTAACAGAAAATATTAATTATTTGTTTTGTTTATAGTAATTACTAAATAGGTGATACGATGGTGAAAAAATACGTAGTTTGAAATACTATTTGTGGTGCTGATAAAAGTAAACAAGTTATTTTATTTGTAAAAAAATTTCCTGTTATTCGCACACGTTTTTTTCAAACATTAGGATATTGATTATCCTTTCCATGTCCGCATGGAGGGATCAGTTTTTATTGTTTTGTAAAATTTTTTTTATTTTTGATCTACGGGTGGGACAATCCCGCGTACTCCAGTCCCTGCTATTGACATACGAGTTAACGTGAGATATTATCGAGTTTAGGTAAGGTCGGGTCACGTCGGGGTCACCACTATCGAGTTTAGGTAAGGTTTACTCGATCACTTCACTTTATTTTGGCCAGACAACACTATATGAAATATGTTTACTTAGAACAGTAATTTTTAACACCATTAATTTTGGTTTAATATACATATATATATATATATATATATATATATATATATATATATATATATATATATATATATATATATATATATATATATATATATATATATATATATATATATATATATATATAAATATATATATATGTATATATATATATATATATATATATTTATATATATATATATATATATATATATATATATATATATATATATATATATATATATATATATATATATATATATATATTATATATATATATATATATATATATATATATATATATATATATATATATATATATATATATATATATATATATATATATATATATATATATATATATATATATATATATATATATATATATATATATATATATATATATATATATATATATATATATATAATAATAATAATAATAATAATAATTCTTTATTTCCAAGATTTCAAATACAAAATAATCAATATATTATATAAACTAACAAAATAAAATTTGATTTACAATTTTTTTAAAAGAAAGTGATTTTGTTATAGGGTAATGGTTATTGCGCCATATACTCGCATGGTTAGTAATTTTGAAATGGCATTTCCTCCAACTCAAAAACGTGGATAAAAAAGGAAATCACTTCTTTAAATTAAAATATTGACGGACAACAAAATTTAGACTATGAAACCTGTCGAAATAAGATAAAGATTATTCGTTAAATAAAAATTTAGTATTGAATAATCATGCAAAAATTTAATAAATAAGTCATAGTAGGATGTGTGTGTGGACATTCAATATTTAAAAATAATAATAATAATATTTAAATTTTAACATGCAAAAACTGAGATAATAGACATAAGTAAGAGAACCAAAACAAAAATTTCGTAGAGAATGAAAAAAGCTAAACAATCGCTTGAAATAAATAATTAACAGACTCTTGAGACAAAAGCCACTCAAATAATGCTCGTTTAAACAAATAAAACGAAGACATAGATTTTAGATCGTTAGGTAATTTATTAAAAATTTTTGGTGCTAAAAAAATATGATATTTTCTGAAATGTTCTTTGAACGGACGTGGTACAATACAGGATTGTCCTTCTCTAAAGGAATAAATTTTTAAATGAATCGATCTATGACCGCCGCGATTAAAAAACATTTGAAGTACTCTAAAAACATAAAGATATCGAAGTGGTAAGATTCTATGGTGACAAAATAACGGAAATGACGGTGATTTTAGATTTTTGTAATTAATAACCCTTAGAATATGTTTTTGAATAACCAAGAGGGAATTCAAATGTGAAACATATGTTCCACCCCAATAAATAAGTCCATATTGTAATCTGGAATAAATAAGAGCATAGTATAAATTAATTAAAACTTCTGTTGGACAAACATTTCGTAAAATATAAAAGTATCTAATAATTTTCCTAAGTTCAGATGATAAAACATCAATATGGGTTTTAAAAGACAACCTTCGGTCGAGCCAAACACCCAAATATCTAAAACAATCAACTTGCTCTATTGTAAAACAGTTGGAACATATAATACCATTGCAATCATTAGTATGATACAATAATACACTCTCATGCCAGGGTTTAATTAGATCGAAAAACATACATTTTGACTTATCACTCAAAACCAATTTATTATTTCCAAGCCAAGCGGAAAATATCTTTAAGTCACAAGTCATTCTATTTTTAATATCTTCTCTATTTCCACCGCAATAAATTACAGCTAGGTCATCAGCAAAAGCTATCAGCTTACCATTCATATTACAACGTAGCAGTGAATCAAAAAATATCAAGAAAAGTATCGGTCCCAAAACCGATCCTTGGGGTACCCCAGACACAATGAGTTTTTCATCACTTAAAGTTTCATTTACTTTCACACATGACTTCCTGCCAGAAAGATATGACTCAAACCATTTTAACACTATTCCTCTAAAACCACATTTCCATAAAACGTCTAATAATAATTTGATATTTACCATATCGAACGCTTTAGTTATGTCAAGAAAAAGAGCACCCGTTTCCATATCCTCATTTATACCAGTATAAATAATATTTAAAGCAGTTAACAACGCATCTTCCGTATTAAGTTTCCTTCGAAAGCCAAATTGATTGTCACTCAACACATCGTATTTTTTTAAAAAACTTAAAATTCGAATTTTGACAATTTTTTCAAAAACCTTAGAAAATACTGATAGCATAGAAATTGGACGGTAATTATTTGGATTAGTGCGATCTCCTTTTTTAAATAATGGCACGACAACAGCTTTTTTTAAAAGCTCAGGAAAAATTCCTTCAGACATACTTCTATTAAAGAGTAGACACAAAATAGGAACAATATTAACACAAACTTTTTTCAAAAATAAACTGTTAAATCCATCAAATTTACAAGCGTAGAAAAAATAGCGTTTTCTACGCGTGGTAAAAACGTTTTTGCGTTCCTGAACAACCCGTTCAGTCACGCGAAAAGAGACGTTTTCACCACTTGTATAAAAATCTACTATTTTTGACGAGTCAAAATAATTGCGTTTTTTAATTTATACATAAGCTCGGCTCGCTCATACTGAAAAAATTCGTTTTCTTTCGCACAATTCCTTTGTATTGTCTTCAATTTGATGTCAATGTGGCAGGAAACGTTCAGTTGGAATAAAGGTTAGAGGTTGTCGTGACAAAATGCTTTCGACTAGGTTTTTAGTGCACTTTACTATCTCATGTTAGACAATGCCTACTTCCTAGAGGAAATCGGTTTACTAAATTATTCATCGGTATTAAGTTTATTGACACCAAATTGTAGTGACATGGTAGTTTCTTTTGATTAGTTGGCGACTACTGTTATGTTTAGACAGTGGAATATCGATGGCCTTACACTACAATAAGGATAGTGTTGTGCGATAGAAGATTTCAAGTAGAATAGGGAAAAGGATTTCAAAAGAATGTTAAAAATGTAATTTAAAAATATAAGAAGCTAAACTATCCTAAACTTATCAAATCAGTGTTGTCATCTTTTTTGCGTGGTATAGTGAAGTCAAAATAGAATTAAATTAGTTACAAACCGACGAAAAATAGCGCAGCTAAGACATACCAATTTAATTCAAAGAAGATAATAACTTTATAGTTATATGTTAAGGTTTTAAGATGTAATGTGATAGAAAGTTTATAATTTTTAATATAATATCTAATACATCATTCATGTCAGCATAAAAAAATGGCAGTACATACTTATGTAAAGATCAACTTTGCCACCAGTTCTGGAAATATGGTGAGTATCTATCTATTAAATACTTCATTTCATGACTAACTGTTGGAAAAAGATTGCTTCAATTATAATTTTAGGAAGCGTTATTACATCAAAAGTACAACGAAAATAATTTTACCGAGCACGACGAACAGAAAAATGGGATGTTGTATTATTGTTAGTCTTCCGAAAACCTTATATGCCAATTTTATTGAAATCGATTGTCAGTGAAGTTTTAAGCTGTTGAAGCTTAAAACAATCCAAGAAGAAGTTTGTCAGGGCTCAACTAAGGTCCTGATCAGGTTTGCCCTAGTTCGAATCCGACATTGGTAGGGCAACCTGATAGGGCCCTGATCATGAGTGTAACGCTTTTGCCCTATCAGGTCCTGATTGGGATTGCCGGATCAGACCCTGATTTTGCTAATCATATCAGGCCCTGATTGGGATATCCGGATTAGACCCTGATATATATATATATATATTTATATATTATATACCTAAATTAATCAAATTAAAATATAATAATTACAATGGGAAAAATTAAAACATACATACCACCTTAATCACTATTATTATAGACTTTCAGCCGAGAAGTGATAACTAAAACATACATGAAACGATTTTAACTATATATTTCTAAAATGGATAATACTGGATAGTGAATTTTAAACAATTGAAATTTCAGCTAGGGGTCAAATACGAAAAACCTGATCAGGGCCGGATATATTCAAATAAGGTTAACCCTAAAAGAGTATTGTAAATCAGGCCCGGAACAGGCCCACATCAGATTACCCTAATAAAAAAATCGCAGTTGAATAAAAATAAACACTCAAAAATGATATAAATATAAACCAGATATAATATAAATTATATACTAGAACTAATAAACCGGAAACAGTCTGGAACGCAGATTTTCACTTTTATCATTACAGTGATATCACTATTATCGTTTTGGAAATTATATCATTGATACCATCAGGTGCTTTGTAATATTTAGACTGTGTCGAATTCTTTATTTGTGGGTTTGTCTATATATACCCGCCCAGGTAACAATTTCGCCTAAATTTTTTAAATTATTCCAACTTAACTTGAGAAAGCATTGTGTAAGACCATATTATTCAAGCTTTACCTAAAAAAAGCTTGTAAAAGACTAGATTCACTAAGTTTCTTATATAATTCCTTAAGTAAAGCTTAATTCAATAATAAATATTTAGGGCATATTCAAGCAACTGTTACTCAAGTATAATACCTTTTATAAGGTTTTATTCACATATAACTTTTAAGGTAGTATTCAAGATGTTTTTACTCAAGAATTCAATCCCTTATATAAACCTTTATTAAAGTACAACTTTTAGGAAAAATCGAAGAAGATTCTTACCCAAGGATAGTTCCTTGCATACGACTTTATTTATGTATAATAATTTTAGTAGTATTCAAGAAAATTGTTACTCAAGTAATATTTCTTATATACGGCTGTTTTCAATGAATATTAAAAGATTTACAACAAATCGATCTGTCAATATTTTTGACAGTTCGTTGTTTAATTCGCAATTGTGTGTTTTTTAATTAAATCACTTATCGATGTGTTTAAAAAGTTAACAAACCTTTAAGAACTTTAACAAACTATTATTGATTAATACAAAAGATTATTTCAAAATGATAGACATATTTTCGTCAATGGAAATATGCAATTGCCATTATTCCGCAACCATTTAATCAAACGTTTCTGATGATGGTTTATAAATTGATTGAGATTTACTATTTCTGATGATGATTTATATAATGATTTGAGTTGGTCAACAAATGAATAAACTGATGATAATTTGTCATACAATTCATTTTTGTATTAAATGTATGTAATCACCATATTGTGCGCAGTTTGCTTGGGAAAAAATTATATCAAAACTTGCAACAGATTGCAACTGACATATGGAAAATATAACGTAGAACTTAATATGGTCATCTAACATTTATTTATTAACCAGCCAAATTGTGCAACTGAAAGTAATGCCAATCACAGCATACTATACCCCTTACGAAGCTTGAGTAACACGTTTGTTCTGTATTGAGTAACGTTTTATTCCTGTCGTGGAAATTGATTTAATGAACGAGTGCGTAAGGGTAAACGATGAGGAAGAGGGTCTGTGTTCGATTCCTGCCAGGCACGTTTTTATTTATGAATTTTATTTTCCTTTTTTTTATTTTATTTTTATTCTTTAATCATTTTTAATCGTACAATTGAATGGAAACACATGCGTAGATATCGTATATGAATACGCAAAATTATTTTCATTTCGAGAGTGTCCTCAATCATAAACAATATTATTTTTAACAAAAACCCATATATTCTCATTTTAGGAAACCATTAGTACACTTTTATATGCATTCCTAATCAAAATGTTTGAATAAAAATTAATTCATAGTCGTGGTTGTGGTCCGAAACTTGAAATGTGTACAAATAATTTGTTAAACAATAGTGATTAAGTTTCAATTTTCTTTATGACAGCTGCTAAATAGAGAAGTGGATAGCGTGCGGTCCTGGAGAATCAAAGGTTACGAGTTCGATCCCAGCTACAAGCGTTTGTAAAGATGCGAAATGTGTAAAATAAATTGTAATTTCCGATAAAAGATTAACTCAATAGCAGCAATATACAAAAAAAAAGGAGTTTAATGCGCCAATTAACCAAAATAACTAAAGGAAACAATCACCAATTTTTTTTTCAGTGGCATCGTTTCTTGAATAGGCACTGAGTAATTCTGTTGAGAAAAGATTTACTCAAGCACTTTATTCAAGTAACATTTTGACAGTATTTGAATAAGCCTTGAATAACAACTTATGTACCACTTTATTCAAACACTTATATAAAACATGTTTAAAGCATTATATATGTCTTCTTGAATAAAGAATATTTTTTTCATACGCCTTTTCTCCTTGAGTAGAGCTTGTATAAAACTTTTATCATGCATAGTTCAAGAATTTTAAATTTCCCCTTCCATTTTAAATTCCTCTTTTAAAGCTTTACTCAATGATTACCTAGGTTAAATTGTTACCTGGGCGTGATGTATACAAATAAGATTTTATAATCCTTCGATTTGTTTTTGGTTCGTTATGTCAAGAAAATTTTCTATAGTAAGCAATCGTTTTGAATAGCGGCCGATTTGGTCAGAGGTCTCTTGTTTAAACTGGTTAAAACAATTTCCGTAACAAATGTGTTTGGTTTATGTACCCGATCAGAAATTAGTTAAGGAAAGCCTGAATACAGTCAGGGCGTGATCAGGCCCTGATTAGTTGAGAAAGGGTAAGTCTTATTAGGGCAATCTGATGTGAGCCTGTTCCGGGCCTGATTTACAATACCCTTTTAGGGTTAACCTTATTTTAATATATCAGGCCTTAATTTGATTTTTCGTATTTGACCCTTATACCTGAAATTTCATTTGGTTAAAACTCACTAGAGTATTATCCATTTTAGAAATATATAGTTAAAATCGTTTCCATACACTGAGAGAAATCGTATTCTAATATCAAGTAGAAGCTATTCTCCAATACAGAAACCTTTAGTTGATGAATATTCGAAACTCATCTTCTAGATTATAGAATAACTGGTTGAATCTGAGAGAAGTTTCCTTAATTTTATCAATATTGCCATTTTCTAAATTAAGATTAAATTATTCAATTTTACTCTATTATGAAATACTCAATTTAAATCAT
This sequence comes from Diogma glabrata, assembly GCA_963693315.1. Taxonomy (NCBI): domain Eukaryota; kingdom Metazoa; phylum Arthropoda; class Insecta; order Diptera; family Cylindrotomidae; genus Diogma; species Diogma glabrata. The sequence goes on from CAVNZG010001241.1 coordinate 9,706, forward strand.
TTAGATTTAGTTTACGATTTTTTACGATAAATTTAAAAATTTTACGCTTAAAAATAGAATTTAAATAACTCGATGATTTTGTGCATCGTTTTTCTCATTTCTAGTAAAATATTTATAATCATTTGTAGAAAAACTATTTCTTGAAAAATTATTTCTAATATAGTTTTATTCTGAGAAAATTACAATCAAATTTTAACTAAATTTTTTAAATTTATAGAACGGATTTTGAGTTAAATAAAATGTGACAATCTAGTTTTTCTTGTTTTATGTAAAGTATAATCAATAATAGTTTCTCATCAACAATTTATCAACATTTATATTTCTTAAACTCAAGTGAAGAATGAAGTGATCGAATTTAAACAATTTTGTTAAATTGATTAAAGAACAATTTTCGTGTATGGAGAGTTAATCGACAAAATGTATAAATACACATTTTAATCAATCTTGTTCTGTTTTTACTAAACTATACCAATGCCAGGCTCATTTCGTGTTGCCATTTTAAGGAGTAAAGTGTAATTGTGTGCATAATATTTATTGAAAATTGTATTTAAAGTGAATTAGTGTTGAGAAAATTGTGTCATATAATTCAGTGCTTTAATTAATTATATATAGTGAGTATGGCAAAGTTATTTATTTTAAAAATTTGTATATTTTAAAAACTGGTAATAAACTTTTTATCACAATCAAATATAAATAAATATATAAATACATAAAATGCCACAAATGAAAAATTATAATTATAAAATTTCTAGCGAGCTACTGAGTCAGGTGGCAGTTTCAAGGGCAAGTGTTGATCTAGAATAAGGCGTATATATTTAAATTTTAATACCTTAAATATTTCGGCAGTAATAATATTATTGCTTAAATATTTTCTTAAAATAAAATTTATTATAATTTTTATTCAAATAAATTATTTAATATTTATCTATATTAACTGAAATAAAAGTGAATCTGTAATTTAGAATTTATAGCTTAAAATTATGAAAAAGATGAAAATTATTTTAATGAATGCCATGTTTTATTATTTATTTTATTTTATTTTAAGATTAATGATATATATAAAAATGTATGTATGTATTTAAACAATAATTATAACATATATTGTACATATGAAAATTTTATATCTATAGAATTATTATTTTATTATTAAAAATAAATTATTAAATAATTAAAATAATTGTCTATTTTAATTTATTTTGAGAAGAGTTGCTTTTGAAATTTGCGTATTATTCTTGAAAAAAGAATAATGGATCTCAAATAGATTTAAAATATGCAACAAAATGATTGCTTTTATTCTCAAATGCAGAAACCAAATCCACTAATTTTGTCTCAGATTATGAATAATTATACTTAGATCAACTTTATTTAAGAACGGGTTTGAGCAAATATATCTTTAAACAACTCAAAGGTTAATCATTATTTCTCTTAATCATACTATAATTATGCTCGGCTTTAGAAAAAAATTACGTTTTCTAATAAATTTATTCTTATATTAAGAATGCTTTTGAATTCCATATGCTTAAAAAGGGAACATATATTCACAAATCTAATCTAAATTTAAAAAGACGAACAATTTTATTAATGATAAATTTATACTATGCTCGAAATGAGAAACTGCATTTACTTCAATTATATTTTAAATGCATAATATTAGAATTTCAAAAATTAACAAATTATCGACCCCCTATTCTTCATATTAGAATAGGTTGAGAATAGTTATTCTTGGCGCACATTTAAGCAACTTTTATACATGAATTAATACCTATATGGTATAAATTGAGCAGACTTTTTTTCAGTGTATAAGTTCAAAGACCATAATAATGGTGATTATAAGGTGGTATCCCAGGTAACAATTTAACCTAGGTAATTATAACCGTCCTTTCGCGCTTGGCGCTTAAAAATTGGGTGAGACGGGCCTTTGTCTCATATGTTAGTGTTGAAGCAGCTCTATTTGTTCTTGTAAAAATATAATATTCAAAACACATAAATCGACCTAAATTCACAAAACACTATTTATACAACAAAATCACGATCGAAAACATTAATTTTAAATAACAAATAATACACAAACAATTATCAACGTTATAATATTTATTGATTTATATAAAATTATTTTTAACTATAAAAATAATGTCGGAAGGAAAATTTTCACCAAAATTCTTTTTAATTTAATTGAATATAAATTTAAAACAAAAAAAAATAAATTGTAATAATATGTTATAATATAAATAATACTCATATAATTCTGCTGTTTGTCCAAATCCATAAGATCGCCAATATAATTTTTTCCAATTCCAATTCTTCTAATTGAACTCCAAATCCTTTCAATCTTTGTTCAGCTTGAATAGCTTTTATGTTTTCCTCTTGATTTTTATATTTTTTTATCTGCAGTCGATGACCACCAAAAACGAATAGACCGATATCATATTTTTAATTTTTCATCTTCCAAAATGATAATTGAAAATCTCCATAAATTTTCTCCAAATTATTTATGTCAATGGGTTGGTTGTCCTGCCTTATGAATTTTTCGAATACATTTTCGATTAAAGCATATGTCGTGGATTTAATTTTAAATTTTGTTTGAATGAGGAAAATAATAATGATCGGCGGATTTCAGCTTGTTCAACCTATTGATCTTCGTTCCATTCTTCAGAGTTTGGCTAACGATTTTCATATAAATTGGCTCAATTGTTTCCTTCAATTTTTCAATATTTTATGCTAGTACAACTTTAAACTAAAATTAACTATAAATTTAACAAGAGTTACAAATTTTTAATATTTACATTTTTTTTTAGTTTATACAATTTTAATTAGATTTAATTAGATTTAACAAATAAAGAGATAAATTTTATTATACAATAGACAATAGTTAAATTTTATTATTTTCAAAAAAATGAGTAAATTTGTTAATAAAAAATTAATTTAATTTGCTTTCAAAAATAAAAGGATGGATGTAACAATAATAAAAGGTGTGATAAATTAATTTATACAAAAAAAATAGATTGAAAATGAAAAAGAATGAGTTTTGACTATATTTGAAATTCGATTTAAGAAATTAAATAGTTTTGAGTTAAACAACCACAATTATAACACAAAATGATTGGACCTGGCAAGTGCCAATTGAAATAAATTCTTGTCGCGTTACATCACACCATTGCTGGGTTTTCGAGAGCATTTTGTTGTACTACCCAAGAAAAATATAAACGAAAAATGAACACAGCAAAATGCTCTCGAAAGTTCCAGAAATGATGCGGATACTTGCGACTACTTTCCTTCACCTTGTTAATATAAAAAAAATTAATAGAACTAGAACGTGCAAATAAATTAACAGTTTTAACACCTATACCACAACACTAATAAACAACTAAATTAGATTAACACCTAACGAAGATAAATAAATAAATTATATTTAAATAAATAATGAAAAAAAGAAATCGTTTTGTTAATCCTAAACTAAAGCTCATCTGGGAAAATAGAACCCAACGAGAGCTCATTTCTTGAAAAATTTGTGACATGCACTTTCTTTTCAAGAAGCTTTCAAATCATTTTCCACATTAACCCCATTGAACCATTTTCCAAATTAACTTTGGAAAGAGGTATTTTAAAATCTTATTACTAGCTTGCTATGCAAATATAATGCGAGCAACAAAAACAACTAACATTTGTGAGTTCTTGAACCAAAATTTATTTCTAACATGTTGATTGACATGTTTGAAACATTATCAAATTCAAAAACACACGAATATATACAAAAAAACCAGGTAGGTGAATTTACTTGCCACTTCGAGTGTGCTGCAGGAAAACTAGAACACCCACACCTAACACAGCACCTCATACAAGGATCATGCGACTAGCGCTATCCCTACAAGTAAACACCTGCCAAAAAACGTGAAAACTATATTTTCAAACCTTAGAACTAACATGCTGAACATGTAACCGAAAACTTAACTAACATGCAAATCATGTGACCAAAAACTTAACCTAATATAACTTAACCATCCACCAAAACACTGGTGAAAAAAAATTTATTTTTCCGAGCGCGCTGCAAGAAAACTAGGACAACCCAGACATAATACAGCGCCCTCTCTTGTAGATTATGTGACTTGCACTTTACCTACAAGTAATAACCAAATGCAACTCTGCAAAACTATGTACCTAAACCTTAGATCTAACATGGAAACATATTACAAAAATCCTATGACTAACATGTCCAACAGTAATTGGAAGCCATGTACCTGAAAACCTAAACCTAACATGCAAGTCGTAAACTAAGATAGTAAATTTAGACATTTAATATATTTCAAAAAAAACTAAATTATCTTATTATATAGAAACAACACCTTAACGGATAAACAAATAGCACATAGTATCACAACAATAAGCACATTAAAACGAAGCAAGGTATCTATGACTTAAATTAAACATTAAACACATTAAAAGGGAGCAAAATTTATCTAACTTAAATTAAACATTTAACACATTAAAATGGAACTAATTCAAATACATTCACGGAGTGATTTTCTTTAGCTTTATATTTCCTTATGTCGTTTGTGTGGTATTTTGCTGTATTCTTTGTATAATTGCTTCAACTCATCTAATACGTTCCCGAGGCCTACAATATTTTTTTCTTTAATTCTTCCCACGCGAGTAATCCAGAGTGCCACCCTTGATTTAATTATTTGGACAAGAGGTCATTTTGTTTTTGTGCATTAGAGAGTTCATCCATGAACATGACCAACATAGCTCGTGCTTTGTCCAACTCTTTTATTGGGTTTTGAGGATCAATCAATGGAAAAATGTTCAGTTCCGTGTCTTTTAGCAATGCATTGCGTAATGCAGCCGTTTCACTACGAGCTGTACCCAGTCCTTCTATATCTCTTATATAAAGCTCGTTTCTACGCTCTTCCTCACTCAAGTGAATCGGTTCGTAAGTATAACGTTCGTTTTGTGCCATAATTTGTTGTTAATCTAAACTTATTATTTTTTTTTATTAGACTAATACACTACACAATTGAAAATCGAGAATATTTAAAATCGAGCTAATCGTCACAAATCAACCAAAAATTATACGCAAAAATTTTATTTTATTCAAGTATAACAAAAATTACCAACGTTGACGCAAACGACAATAAGAAAAATCAGATATATAAATATACGCAAAAAGAAATTTTTTTATTTATTGCTATTTTTGGAATATATTTTTATAAAAAGTTTTTAATACGATGTTCAAATAATATCTTAACCTAATCACTAACAAATCAAATACAAATACAACCTAAGGATATATAAAAAATAAATATGAAATAATAACTTGTAGAACTTTTTATTTTTTTTTTGATTAGTTCTATATCGTCGCTTTAATAATGAAATGGCGTATACGCAAAAGTATAGTTTCGAGATATTTGAGTTTAAAGTTTGATGTGCGCATGCATTTGCATGGACGTTAATTTATAATTTATTAATTTTTACCCCCAGTCATAAAATAATTCGAAAATGTAAAAACGCCAATTCAAAGATACCCTTATGGGGAATGCAGCGCACCTATTATATAAAAACAACGTATAAATAGCATACGTTGTTTCATTATTAAAGCGACGATATAAATAATACGATTTCAATAAAAATCACAAAACCTGGAAAAACACTATTCAGTAATAATGAAAAACAAAAAATATTCACTAGAACAACACATTTAAGAGCTTTGCAATAGCTTAGCCACGGTGCACAAACAAATTTTTATAATCTTTAACTAAATTTATCTAATAACTTTATATAATCACCATTCACCAGAATACAAACACAATTTACAAAAACAAATAACTTAAACAAATTGATTATTTTTTTTTTAACTTTAATAAGCATAAGACATATCTTGTAAAACCTGAATGCGTCTTCGTATTTATTTTTTTAATTTCACTGGATGTACTTAATAAATAAATTTTATTTGTAATCCCTTACGTGTAAATGTACGAAAAACACATCAGTTAAATCACTGTCGAATAGCTTGATTTATTTTAAATTCGCTCACGATCTATTTAAACTCACTTTTACCATTACCACATTTAACACTACACAATTACGCAACACAAAAGCACAAAAACACATAAATTTCTTAACAAAACTATTTTTTTTTAACTATTTAACCTATAAAAAAAATGAAAATTTTTCACAAAAACATAACAAAGAACTATAGAAGTGCTTCATCACACATGTGGTCGACAAAGATGTTGTTGTTCTGGATGTGTCTCCCCACAATGAGATGCCAAATATAACCGTCCTTTCGCGCTTTGCGCTTAAAAATTGGGTGAGACGGGCCTTTGTCTCATATGTTAGTGTTGAAGCAGTTCTATGAGTTCTTGTAAAAATATAATACTCATAACACATAAATCGACCTAAATTCACAAAACACTATTTATACAACAAAATCACGATCGAAAACATTAATTTTAAATAACAAATAATACACAAACAATTATCAACGTTATAATATTTATTGATTTATATAAAATTATTTTTAACTATAAAAATAATGTCGGAAGGAAAATTTTCACCAAAATTCTTTTTAATTTAATTGAATATAAATTTAAAACAAAAAAAAATAAATTGTAATAATATGTTATAATATAAATAATACTCATATAATTCTGCTGTTTGTCCAAATCCATAAGATCGCCAATATAATTTTTTCCAATTCCAATTCTTCTAATTGAACTCCAAATCCTTTCAATCTTTGTTCAGCTTGAATAGCTTTTATGTTTTCCTCTTGATTTTTATATTTTTTTATCTGCAGTCGATGACCACCAAAAACGAATAGACCGATATCATATTTTTAATTTTTCATCTTCCAAAATGATAATTGAAAATCTCCATAAATTTTCTCCAAATTATTTATGTCAATGGGTTGGTTGTCCTGCCTTATGAATTTTTCGAATACATTTTCGATTAAAGCATATGTCGTGGATTTAATTTTAAATTTTGTTTGAATGAGGAAAATAATAATGATCGGCGGATTTCAGCTTGTTCAACCTATTGATCTTCGTTCCATTCTTCAGAGTTTGGCTAACGATTTTCATATAAATTGGCTCAATTGTTTCCTTCAATTTTTCAATATTTTATGCTAGTACAACTTTAAACTAAAATTAACTATAAATTTAACAAGAGTTACAAATTTTTAATATTTACATTTTTTTTTAGTTTATACAATTTTAATTAGATTTAATTAGATTTAACAAATAAAGAGATAAATTTTATTATACAATAGACAATAGTTAAATTTTATTATTTTCAAAAAAATGAGTAAATTTGTTAATAAAAAATTAATTTAATTTGCTTTCAAAAATAAAAGGATGGATGTAACAATAATAAAAGGTGTGATAAATTAATTTATACAAAAAAAATAGATTGAAAATGAAAAAGAATGAGTTTTGACTATATTTGAAATTCGATTTAAGAAATTAAATAGTTTTGAGTTAAACAACCACAATTATAACACAAAATGATTGGACCTGGCAAGTGCCAATTGAAATAAATTCTTGTCGCGTTACATAATCATTGAGTAAAGCTTTAAAAGAGGAATTTAAAATAGAAGACATATATAATGCTTTATACATGTTTTATATAAGTGTTTGAATAAAGTGGTACATAAGTTGTTATTCAAGGCTTATTCAAATACTGTCAAAATGTTACTTGAATAAAGTGCTTGAGTAAATCTTTTCTCAAGAGAATTACTCAGTGCCTATTCAAGAAGCGATGCCACTGAAAAAAAAATTGGTGATTGTATTCTTTAGTTATTTTGGTTAATTGGCGCATTAAACTCCTTTTTTTTGTATATTGCTGCTATTGAGTTAATCTTTTATCGGAAATAACAATTTATTTTACACATTTCGCATCTTTACAAACGCTTGTAGCTGGGATCGAACTCGTAACCTTTGATTTTCCAGGACCGCACGCTATCCACTTCTCTATTTAGCAGCTGTCATAAAGAAAATGGAAACTTAATCACTATTGTTTAACAAATTATTTGTACACATTTCAAGTTTCGGACCACTACCACGACTATGAATCAATTTTTATTCAAACATTTTGATTAAGAATGCATATAAAAGTGTACTAATGGTTTCCTAAAATGAGATTATATGGCGTTTTGTTAAAAATAATATTGGTTATGATTGAGGACACTCTCGAAATGAAAATAATTTTGCGTATTCATATACGATATCTACGCATGTGTTTTCATTCAATTGTACGATTAAAAATGATTAAAGAATAAAAATAAAATAAAAAAAAGGAAAATAAAATTCATAAATAAAAACGTGCCTGGCAGGAATCGAACACAGACCCTCTTCCTCATCGTTTACCCTTACGCACTTGTTAAAATGGTATAGCAGTTTCGAGTAGGTATAGCATATGAAACGCAACCTAATTAAATTGTTAGATTAAAATTGTTAAAGTTTGTTAAAGTTTAGAATTTGGATATTGTTGAAGGTAAATTGTTATAATTGCTTTTTATTGTACATTTCTTTTTTTGAAGTTGAAAGTTTATTGAAATCTAGGTTATATCGCGGGAATTGAATGTCAATCGTGCCATTACAAATTTATTTAAGGAAACACAATTGAATTGTAAGGATAACTCATGTATATTGTAATTTGGTTTAAATTAAATAAAATTATTATTGTAGTTTTAGCTGCAATATATTGGTGCTCAAAAAAAGCTGTGGTTTTCATTTTGTCCAGCAACTTAACCTATCAACGAAACAACAATCTAAAAAATTCAATTAGGTGATACCAGCATCGGGAGCTTGTGGTTATTGGAAATCACTGCTAATTCTTCATTGTTGCGGAGCGTGCAATTAATAATTTATTGTGATTCAGAGCATTTGGAAGGATAAAGTAGTTATACAGCACTCGGGTGATTTGAATATTCTGGAGATTTGTTTTGCTATTGTGTGGTGACAAATTTGGAAAGTGGCGTGAATCGAGATATTAGTATTACGTCGAATTGGAATTTAATTCAAATATTTGTTAAACTTGCGAACAACTCGTGATAATTGTGAAAATCTGTATGACCTTGAATTGCTGTTAGTTACACGAAATCAGTTTCTTCCTTTGTTGCGATGCCAGGCACAAACAGAACGAAAGATGATTACAACTGTGATATATGCTCTGATGCGGACAATAACGAAATGGTTAAATGTGACAAATGTGGTGTCTGGCAGCACTATGGTTGCGCAAAGGTAGATGCTACTATTCAGAATTTTCCGTTTATGTGTGAAAACTGTAAATCGAAGGAACAGCAGAAGTCGTCAAATTTAGCTGCACTCAAGGATAAAATTCCAACCAAAGAAGCCGTGGCCAGTGGGTCTCAGCAAAAATCTAATAATAACGTCAATATGAAAGGCAAAGAGAAAGATCATGAATCGTTGGCTAAGAAATCGGTTTCGTCAAAATCAAGTAATCGCTCCAAAGGCCAAAGAATGCTAGAAGTATTAAATGAACAACGTCGTGCAGCTGAAGAACGTGATCGTATATATTTTGCCGAAAAGATGAAATTAGTTAGTGAAATGGGTTGTGATGATTCGACAGATGATGAAAGCAGTAGTAATTATGCAAAAATTAGAACCAAAAAGTGGGCTGAAGATCAAAAAAGTCAAAAAAGAGTGTCCTTTAGAAACCGACAAACAGTTGATCGATCGGAACAAATGAAGTCAAAAAATAATGAAGCAGTACAAACTCTATCAACAGGTCATTTCAATGCTCTCGGCTCGTCGCGTCCACCTCTTCCATGGCTAAGCGCAAGAAACCAAAGCGAATTCATGAACAGTACGTCATTAAGATCATCTACAGCACCAAATAAAGTTGAACTGGAAAAATCAATTAAAAAAATTGCTGCTAAACATGTTTATGATTTGCCTAATTTCAATGGAAGTCCCAGTGAATGGCCTCTTTTCGTTTCCAGTTATATGGAATCAACGAGATCTTTAGGTTTGACAAATCATGATAACCTATGTCGACTGCAAAGGTGTTTGAAAGGTGATGCGATGAAATTGGTCAGAAGTCTTTTAATTTATGAAGAGTCCGTTCCAAGGGTTTTAAATGCATTACGTATGAGATTCGGTAGACCCGAGTTAATATTGAACGAGATGATAAAGCAATTTAGAGCAATTCCCAAAATCACCATCGATAAAATGGAAACATTCCTTGATCTATCGGTTGCTGTGCAGCATTTATGTGTAACAATGCAAGCATCAGGTATGGCTGAGCATCTGAACAACCCCAGCTTACTTCAAGAACTTGTTGACAAGCTTCCAGGCGCTCAGAAACTTGAATGGGCAGCGTACAAACTAAATCAAGAATTTGCTGATCTATCACACTTTGATGAGTGGTTGACCGAGATTGCAGAGAAGGCAGTGTCCGTTTTACCGTGGGACTCGAATAGTCAAAAACGTACTGAAGAAAAATCTGGTCGTCAGGGAAAAAGGCAAGAAAACTTTAATGCTACACATACTGAAACATCTAATGTGCCGGCAATAGCATCGGCGGTAGATAGAAAATGTTTTATTTGTTCTGAAAATCACGAAGTCTTTAACTGTTCTGTGTTCAATCAGAAAGCAGTCTTGGATCGGTGGAATGAAGTGAAAGCCCATGGTTTATGCAGAAAATGCTTGACAAAACATAATTGGAAGTCGTGCAAATCTAAGAAAAACTGTGGTGTGAACGATTGTACATTTAAACATCATTCACTGTTGCATGATACGAACAAACATTCCAACACAACTCAGCATAGTGGTCACGTCAATGACAATTCATCACTGGTTGCATCGCACTCTTCGTCTCCTGTTCAAATTATTTTTCGAATTGCACCAGTAACACTCCATGGTCCGAAAAAGAAGATTAATACATTCGCCTTTTTCGACGAAGGCTCATCTATTACATTGCTTGATGATAAAATTGCAAAGGCGCTAGAATTAACTGGAACCAATTCACCACTTAATTTGAAATGGACTGGTGATATTCGCCGAGTAGAGCGAAATAGTCGGGAAGTGTCACTTGGTATATCTGGGAATGAGAACAAACAATATTCAATATTCAATGTTCATACGGTGGACGATTTAGACCTGGCGGTACAATCGCAGATGATTGATATGCAGCAAACTCAGTACCAGCACTTGCAAAATTTACCGATAAGTTGTTATGAAAATGCAAAGCCAACTATACTGATCGGAATGGAGCACTGGCAATTGGCGGTTCCGCTAGAAGTACGAGAAGGCGGCTGGGAGGAACCTGGTGCTACGAGGACGAGACTCGGATGGGTCTTACATGGTGTACATCGTTCGAATAGCGTATCAAAATTTCATTGTTTTCATGGTCATGATACGCAATATGAAGCTGATAATGATTTGCATGAGTTGGTTAAGAAGTTTTATTCTGTCGAGAGTCTCGGTGTGAAAGTGCCGGAGAAAGTGTTAGAATCGCGAGATGATGCACGAGCGAATGAGATTCTAAGAAGGACAACGAAGAAGGTAGATGTTGGGTATGAAGTTGGCCTCTTGTGGCGCTATGACACCATAAATTTTCCTGAAAGCTTCCAGATGGCAGTAAAACGGTTTGAACACTTGGAAAAAAGAATGAGAAAAAGAATGAGAAGCAACAGATTCAAGATTATATGTGTAAAGGTTATATTGAAAAGCTCAGTCCGGCTGAGATTATTAAAACTTCGTCAAGAACTTGGTACTTGCCGATACTCCCGGTATGCAATCCAAATAAACCGGATAAAATCAGAATTGTCTGGGATGCTGCGGCTGCCGTGAATGGTATCTCATTGAACTCAATGCTGCTAAAAGGTCCTGATTTGTTGTGTGCATTGCCGAATATTCTATATCATTTTAGAGAACATGAAGTAGCGATAACCGGTGACATCAAGGAGATGTATCACCAAGTTCGTGTAATCAAAGAAGACCGAAATAGTCAGCGCTTCGTTTGGCGTAATAATCACAATGACAGCTTCGATATATTTGTAATGAATGTGATGACGTTTGGTGCTTCATGTTCGCCATCCACAGCGCACTACATCAAAAATACTCATGCAGAAAAATTCATCGCAACCAGTAAGCAAGCAGTAGAGGAGATACGTGATCATCATTATGTTGATGACTGGCTGGCGAGTTTCAAAACGGTGGAACAGGCATGCAAAGTTGCGAAGGAAGTCAAGCGAATTCACAGCCTTGCAGGATTTACTATTAGAAATTGGGTGTCAAATTCGGCTGCGGTGTTGAATCAATTGGGCTATGAAGACGCAAAGCATGATAAAAATATGAATATCGACAGCCAAGATGGTGTTTCCAAGGTGTTGGGCATGTGGTGGGATGTTCAACGAGACGTGTTTTACTTCAAACTAAATTTCAACCGGTTAAATACTGACATCATCACTGGGATTCGAAAACCTACAAAAAGGGAGGTTCTGCGAACTCTTATGTTAATATTTGACCCGTTAGGATTAATTGCGTCGTTTTTGGTATTTGTCAAGATTCTGTTACAAGACATTTGGCGTTCGAAAACAGAATGGGATCAATGTTTGAATGATGAGCATTATAAGAGATGGATCAAATGGGTGAATTTGTTGCCGAAAATGGAAAATATCGAGGTGCCAAGGTGTTATTTTGCGTCAAGTTATGAAGCCGTCGAGTTGCATGTGTTTGTTGACGCCAGCGAATCAGCCTTTGCAACAGCAGCTTATTTTCGTTTTAGTACATCATCTGGTATAAAGTGTTCATTGATCACTGCTAAGTCTAAAGTAGCTCCACTTCAGCCCATGTCAATACCGCGTCTAGAGCTGCAAGCCGCAGTCCTTGGTTCAAGATTGTGCAATTCTATTAGACAAGGGCATTCAATTAAGTGCAGTAAAACATATTTATGGACTGATTCGCGTGATGTGCTTTATTGGTTAAGGTCAGATGCAAGAAAATTTAAGCAATTTGTATCACATCGAGTCGGTGAAATTCTGGAAACCACCGACGTAACAAACTGGCGTTGGGTTCCATCAAAAATGAACTGTGCTGACGAGGCCACGAAGTGGAAAGAGTATCCTAATTTATCAGTTAATAGCAAGTGGTATGCAGGCCCTGAGTATTTGTACTATCCAGAGTCAGATTGGCCAGTTGAAAGTTCTGTAGTAAGAGATAGTGGTACCGATGTTGAATTGAGACCCGTTATGGTGCATGGTGTATCACAAACGAATATTTTGTCATCAGTCATTAACAAAACTTCGTGTTGGAGACGTGCTTATCGTATCACTGCGTGGTTACTTCGTTATAAAAACAACATAAGCAAACGACCGAAATTATCTGGAGTTCTTTCAGCAGTTGAATTGAATCAAGCGAAAGCCAAACTGTATCGCCTAGCTCAACTAGATTCATATTCATCAGAGGCTGTACAACTTGACACCAAATCATCTGTAGTTTTGGAAAAAAGTAGTCCACTTTATCGTTATACTCCGTTTATGGATGAATTATCCGTGTTAAGAATGAAAGGTCGCACAACGAAGGCAGAGTTTCTCAATTTTAATTCCATCAATCCGGTTTTATTACCTCAACATCATAGAGTGACGCGATTGATTGTACAATTCTATCATATAAAATATCTACATCTACACCGTGCAACTGTGGTAAATGAGCTGCGTATACTATATGTTATTCCTCATCTTCGAGCAGTCTTGAACAAAGTGATCACTGATTGTCAATTTTGTAAGAATATGCGATGTCTTCCGAAACCTCCATTGATGGCAGATCACCCACAAGCGCGTCTTGGTGCATTTACGAGGCCGTTCTCCTTTGTCGGGATCGATTTTTTCGGTCCACTAGAGGTGGTGGTAGGACGTCATGTTGAAAAGAGATATGGTTGTCTGTTCACGTGTTTGACAGTCCGAGCCATCCATCTTGAGGTGGCATATTCATTAAGCAAGGACTCGTGCATGATGTGCTTGAGAAATTTTATTTCGCGTCGTGGAATGCCATTGGAAATAAGGACTGACAATGGAACTAATTTTATTGGAGTTCGTAACGAATTGCTGAAGGAAGTACGCAAAATTGCCTTTGATGAAATTCAATCGGAATTTGAAGAAATTAAATGGATTCTTAATACACCACTCGCACCGCACATGGGTGGTTGTTGGGAACGGCAAATTAGATCCATAAAGAACTGTTTAGAGATGAAGATGCCAACCCGACGACCTGATGACGAAAATCTCCGATGTTATTTGATGGAGGTTGAAAGCATTATAAATTCTAGGCCTCTGACATATATTCCAGTTGGTTTAGATGAACCTCAGGCCATGACACCTAACCATTTTCTATTGGGCTCATCAAATGGAAGCAAGCCTTTCCGTGAATTCGAAGATGAAACGTTGAGTATGAAGAAAAACTACAAGTTATCGCAAAATATGAGTCTACAATTTTGGAAACGATGGGTGAAAGAATATGCTCCAACATTAGCTCGGCGTACAAAATGGTATAATACAGTAAAGCCTATAGAAGTCGGTAATGTCGTCGTGATAATGGACGAGTGTAAGCGGAATTCTTGGGAGAAAGGGCTGGTGTTAGAAGCGATTCGCGGGAATGGTGGTGATCAAGTGAGGAAAGTTGTTGTGAAGACCGCAAGCGGTATTTATTCTCGCCCGGCTGCCAAGGTTGGTGTACTGGACGTTTTAGCTGATGATGGTAAGCCGACTCGTTCCCCAGAAGAGGAGCCGAATCAACTTACCAGGCGGTAGTATGTTAAAATGGTATAGCAGTTTCGAGTAGGTATAGCATATGAAACGCAACCCTACTCTCTAGTAAATTATGGTGAAAATGAAAGAACATTTGAAGTACGTATTTTGAAAGAAATTTGTTGTCATTGGTATACAAACCTCGTTTGAGTCGAGTTAAATTTTTTTTAATTAAATTGTTAGATTAAAATTGTTAAAGTTTGTTAAAGTTTAGAATTTGGATATTGTTGAAGGTAAATTGTTATAATTGCTTTTTATTGTACATTTCTTTTTTGAAGTTGAAAGTTTATTGAAATCTAGGTTATATCGCGGGAAAAAATTTGAATGTCAATCGTGCCATTACAAATTTATTTAAGGAAACACAATTGAATTGTAAGGATAACTCATGTATATTGTAATTTGGTTTAAATTAAATAAAATTATTATTGTAGTTTTAGCTGCAATATATTGGTGCTCAAAAAAAGCTGTGGTTTTCATTTTGTCCAGCAACTTAACCTATCAACGAAACAACAGCACTCGTTCATTAAATCAATTTCCACGACAGGAATAAAACGTTACTCAATACAGAACAAAAGTGTTACTCAAGCTTCGTAAGGGGTATAATATGCTGTGATTGGCATTACTTTCAGTTGTACAATTTGGCTGGTTAATAAATAAATGATAGATGACCATATTAAGTTCTACGTTATATTTTCCATAAGTCAGTTGCAATCTGTTGCAAGTTTTGATATAATTTTTTCCCAAGCAAATTGCGCACAATATGGCGATTACATACACTTAATACAAAAATGAATTGTATGACAAACTATCATCAGTTTATTTATTTGTTGACCAACTCAAATCATTATATAAATCATCATCAGAAATGGCAAATCTCAATCAATTTATAAACCATCATCAGAAACGTTTGATTAAATGGTTGCGGAATAATGGCAATTGCAAATTTCCATTGTCGAAAATATGTCTACCATTTTGAAATAATCTTTTGTATTAATCAATAATAGTTTGTTAAAGTTCTTAAAGGTTTGTTAACTTTTTAAACACATCGATAAGTGATTTAATAAAAAAACACGCAATTGCGAATTAAACAACGAACTGTCAAAAATATTGACAGATCGATTTGTTGTAAATCTTTTAATATTCATTGAAAACAGCCGTATATAAGAAATATTACTTGAGTAACAATTTTCTTGAATACTACTAAAATTATTATACATAAATAAAGTCGTATACAAGGAACTATCCTTGGGTAAGAATCTTCTTGGATTCTTCCTAAAAGTTGTACTTTAATAAAGGTTTATATAAGGGATTTAATTCTTGAGTAAAAACATCTTGAATACTACCTTAAAAGTTATATGTGAATAAAACCTTATAAAAGGTATTATACTTGAGTAACAGTTGCTTGAATATGCCCTAAATATTTATTATTGAATTAAGCTTTACTTAAGGAATTATATAAGAAACTCAGTGAATCTAGTCTTTTACAAGCTTTTTTTAGGTAAAGCTTGAATAATATGGTCTTACACAATGCTTTTTCAAGTTAAGTTGGAATAATTTAAAAAATTTAGGCGAAATTGTTACCTGGGATATGTTTTAATTTTTTCCATTGTAATTTTTTTATTTTATTTTAATTAATTTATGTATTTTATTTTTATTTAAATATATATCAGGGTCTGGTCCGGGTATCCCAATCAGGCTGTGATTTGTATTGGATCCAGCAAACCCAATCAGGCCTGATAGGGAAAAAGCGTTACACTCATGATCAGGGCTCAGCCAATGCCTGATCCGGACTAGGGCGAACCTGATCAGGACCTTATTTGAGCCCTGACAAATTTCTGCTCGGGTAGTTATTCATATGCATCTCCTCACCAATCATTGTATGTTTAATCGTGTTCTTTCTCGGTACATAGCTTTGAAACCGCAGATCTGCCGATCTACAGTTGTTCTTGGAAGTTATTAGTTGTAGAAAAAAGAAATAGCATTTTCCTTTGTTTTGGATAATGTCAAGACATGATTAAATCCATCCAGTACATTTAAAAGTGACATCTTGGGAGTTCAAGTATTGGGAGTTGAAGTATTAATCATCAGTTATTTCATCAGTGAAATTGTTATGAACAATTGATTGAACAATTCAGAGAATGGAAAAAATTCAAATCCGAAGTGCGCAAACTGTCTCATAAAACCCGAAGAATGTTGGCCAGACCCAACGAGGTGATAGCCCTACTAACTATCGATGTCAAGAACCAATACATAATCTTTAGTTTCTCAGACAAATTACTTTAATCTTAGCAAATAATCTGTTACTTTTAGGTTTCCTAAGTTTAACAGTATACATTTTTTTCGATAACGATAAACATGAAAAACAAAATTGACAATCATGTTTGACTTCTGAGCAGTTAGATCTAGTGTATTGTATAGTATTCAACAGAAACAAAACTTTAAAGAATATGATAAGTTTCCATACATATCGAGGGTACAAAGTCCATATGGCGAAACCTTAAAAATCAAATTTTGTAGAAAACAAAACAAACATTTAATTTGATTAAATTAAGAAGTAAATCGCAAAGTTTGCATGTACTTCATTTTTTGCTATTCAAGCCATGGCAACTAAGCCTTTATTTGATCCTGGAGTTTTGTTAACTTTAGCAAATAACCATTAAAGGTTCATTGGAACATGACATCACGTAGAATTTTAACACTTAGACAAAAAACAAGAAATTTATTTGTTTTTGAATTTGACAGACAGTATAATAAAAACTTTTGTTGAGTTTGCTGTGCTGAACGAACCAATTTAGTCAATTAAATTTGATAAGTATGCTACCATTAAATGTGGTATAAAAACGTGTGAAGCTTGTCAAACGTGCTAAATATAAAAAAATGTCTATGGAACTTCGATGGAACACATAAAATTGTTTAATAAAATTAAACTTATATCATGTCAACAATTGTTTTTGTTAATCTTCGTCAATAATATTTCTAAAAGAATTTTTCCCTATTTCCTTCCTATAATATATTTTAACTTTACTAAAATGTTATAATTATAGTAACTAAGGATATTCTTGAAAATTATGCCATGTTTTTATAATATCAAATAATTTATTGCCCGGACTATCAGTCTTAATCAATGTGCTTTGACCATATAACTTATAATTGTTGGCAATTTTTCCAAGCTCTAATCCTCTTAAAATTAATTCTTTTGCAGCGTTTAACTGTTGTTGTTTTGGTGTGATAGTTTTAAATGTCCCAATAAATGCAATACTTAGAGATGCGTTATTATATCCTTAAAAAAATAAGTAAAGATTTAAGTAATAAAAAAAACTTTGGTAATAGTAAAAACCTTTTGTGTGTGATCCAACCAAATCCCATCCACGTCCCTCATATACATTACCGTCACCACCAACCAAAAAATTATGTCCGATATCACTCCAATTTCTAGTTTCCATATGAAAAATTTGTAAAAGTCTGACACGTATTGTACAGAGCTCCTTTGTTTCACATCCATCCTGGCGAGAATGTGCAATTATAACTTTTCCAACAGGTAGTGATAAATGTTTAGCATTGCTCAAAGTACTTGGAGTTTTAGCTAACCACTGATTTCTTTTAATAATAGTAAGAATTTTTTTATCCACAAAAGCGGTTTCGTTTACTAAATTTATGGAATTAAATAAGGTCCCATCCTCATTGGTTTCATTTATATTATGAATTAATGTTATTAGCATAAAAGTAAGAAGAGCACACAAAAATATAATAAAAATAACTAAAAATATAATATATTTTATTAAAATTGTTCCACTTTGCATAGTATTCATATCAAATATATTCTTTAATAATATTTGACCTGTACTACAAAACGATTAATATGTTACTAAATTTAGTAACTTTGATAGTAGTCGCTGTATGAGATGAGCAAATATTTTGAGATATTATTTAAGATTATTTTAGTTTCATTTATATATTTAGTTATATGACAAACGACTAACTGAGTTAGTGTAATTCACTCATATAAGTGTATTCTAGTATTGTTCCCAGGGAAGGCATGCGATTATAAAAAATTAGAACATAAAACATATTTTATAAAGAAACAAAAAACTAACCAGAATTAAATATGTCCTGTTAGATATATATTATTGTCAAACAAATGTAACTGTTACTTGAATCAAAAACATATATGTCAATCAAAAAATAATTAATGTATTGTGTGGTAGGTACACTGGAAAAATGTGTATCATTCATTATGAATAAAATCTTGGTGTGATATATGTTTGTTGTTATAGTACCGATTTAATGAATGCAAATTAATATTGTCATAGTCCATGCCCTTTTGGCGTGACTTTAAGCGTTTTAAGTTCTATACCCGACAAACATTCTGTGCATGGTGCACGAAAGTCTATGCACATTTCTTGAACTTTTTTATTTTAATAATTTTTAAGTTCTTCTTTAAATATTCTAGTGCATATTTTAAATTAAGTTGAAGTTTAAAAGTATTTGAGTGCTAACGTCACACCTATTTGTTTAAATCTAACATTTATAAATCATGTAAACATGTACGTAATACGTTATGAATCTTGCCTAGCCTAATATTTTTGGTAATGAAAAAAAATCACAATTCAAAAAACATTAAATATATTGTTTACATACATATAAAATAGGTTCAATTTCTTCAGTACCTAAAACTGGTGATTTACTAAGAGCATTAACATGAATCATTTTTGCACCTGATAGGTGTACTACATCAAAATCATAATAATTTTGCAACTCCTATCAATTTTTACTGCGTAATAATACCGCGTGTAATAATAAAAGAAAGTATAGTTTGACCGATAGTTTCTTAGAACTCTATGCGCATTTCGTCTTCTTAGGACATCGTCGGGAGTTTAACTAACTTGTGGTTTCCGAAGGTAAGTTGACATTTTGACGTGATGACATCAAATCCACAAACAATGAATTTGGTTGGGACCTACAAAAATAACAATTATTATTATCATTTAAGCTGTGAGATTGTGATTTAACGTAATTTGGTCTCATCGGCTGCAGTTGTTGTTGATAATGTAATCCGGTTCTAACATATTCATCTCGTCTATGGAATATTTTCACCAGCACACTGAAAAAACATGTTTTATTTCCAATCGAAATGCAGTTGTCTCAACCTCACCGTGGGGTCAGATATAGCGAATAGAACTAAGAAATTGTTTCAGCAACTGCAAAGTTATAGAACGATATACATAGTTGCGACAATTACACGTAATATTTATGTGAAAATAAAATATAGTTCAATTATTTACAAATACATACTTAAATTTTAAAATGAAAAATTCATGATATAAGGAAAAAGTAATTTTTTTTCATGGAAATAGTTTATAACTTTATTCAACTACTGTTATACTACATGTAACATTTTAAATGATTACAGGTAGTTATCCCAATCACCGTGAAATTATTCGCAAGTATTTTTTCTTTGTTTGAATAATAAACCATTTACTTCGAGATGAGGTTGTCATTACTTTAATTTTTGTTTCAGTGCAGGTATTAAGCTTTTGAAATCGAAACATTCCGGATTTTGAAAAATTCGTTCCCTGGGTTGACAAATCATAATCTGTATTCTTCTCTAAGTAATTTGGAGCACCTCGATTAATTTTGTGCAAATTTATCACAGAATTAGACTAATCTGCTGCAACGTTCAAATCCACGAGTTGTGAATTTAAATTTGTAGTCTTATTACTTGAAACACAACCATCGATCACTGTTATTGTATCTACCAACTTATTTTAAATTTCCACTAAAATAATTTATATCAACGAACTGTTGCAAATCACCAGTAACCCAATAAATAGTTTTGCAGATGATAGTATACTGCACAAGTCATTCGTCCCCCTATCTTCAAAGGGTAAAATGCATGAACGAATAAGTCCCGTCCGGAGAGACGCTGCCATAAATGTAAACGAGGACCTAAAAAAAGTCGCCGATTGGGGTGACAAAAATTTGATCAATTTTAATTCCACCAAAACACAGCTATTGATTGTTTCCAGATCAAAGACCGAGTTTCCCAACGATATTTCAATTAATATGTGTGACGACCAAATAGACGAATGTGAAAGTATTCGTTTATTGGGAATCACAATATCCAATGACTTACTCTGGAACGATCATATAATGGCCATGGCAAAGACAAAGAGCGCGTCAAGAAAACTCGGCCTCCTCAATAGATGTAAAAAATATTTTACTTCGCATCAATTACTCCACATTTATAAGTCCTATATTAGTTCTTGTATGGAGTATTGTTGTCCAGTTTGGGGCGCTGCATCTGTTACTATCCTAGCTCTTTTGGACTCTGTTCAAAAGCGAGCTATACGAATTGTTGGTGATCGAGATTTAACATTAGGTCTTGATTCCCTGCAACATCGTCGCACTGTTGCTGATCTCGTTGTTTTTTATAAATATCGTCACCAGCAGTGCTCGGATGAAATCAGGGTCCATAATGCCTCAGACGCCTCAGACTTTACTCGTCAATCGGTGTGTGCGGGCGGTCGAACTGTCGAGATTACTCACTGTCATAGTAATAGAATGTAAAGAGATTTCTTTGTGCGTACATCGTACACATGGAATGCTTTGCCTGAATCAATAGTCTCGAGTGCTTTCAATCCACAAAGATTTAAAAAAAGCGTCCACCTATACCTCAAGACGCATGTTGTTGTGGGACCTACGTCTTAAAAGGTATCTATGTGTTGTTGTGACACATTTTGTAATTCCTACTACACAACACTTCTTATTAAAAAAAAAAAAAAAAAACTTAAAAGTACTCAGACAAGGATTGTCGACATGCGAGATGTGCTCACCATTCATGACAGATGACATCACTTAGAACACTCTAACCAAGTAACAAAATATCTAGTTTAGCAGGACGTTTGACAAGACACGAATTTTCATGTCGCTAGACCATCAATCACTATTTCAGTGTAAAATCTAGTAACTAAAAACTGTTACTTTACTTTTATCTTTCTTTGCCCCTCAAAAGAATACAACAAACACTAATGATTTACATAAAGGAGTTAGGACCACTTATTCAAAAGAGTGGATATAGGGCCACTGCTTCAAAAATTATACAAACCACTGCTTCAGGACCACTACGCTTAAAAAAAATACTTTTTAAAAAATCTGATTTAAATAAAAAAAACTGATTTAAATCAAATAATCCGATTTTTTTTTTAAATAATCAGATTTTTATGCAACCCTGAAAACAACCGATAAAATTGAAATAGGTCTGTATTCTGTAATTTGTTGGAACAGTTTTACTACCCTTTTTTGTAACTGGTTGTACTCTTGTAATTTCCCATATTTCGAGAAAAACTAATTTCTTATTCTTATATAACAAATTAAAGATTTTAGTGAGGATTGGTGCTAGCTTCCTAGCAAATGTTTTTAGAATTATTGGAGGAATACGATCTGGCCCAGATGCTTTATTAGTATTAATTTGTAAAAGCATTTTCCGAATGATATTTTACCGAATAGACTTTAGAAATCGGATTAGGTAAAAAATCAATTGGTCACATAGTGTAGAATTTAAGAGAAATAATTTCACAGAAGGTTAGCTTTTTCTTTGAGTCAATTACCGGTATATCTCTATCAATAAAGGGAAGGAGATAAGACTTACAGAAATCCAAAAATCCACAGCTTCACCACTTTATAGAAATTACGTGAACCAGTTGGATGTTCAGCAAATTTAGATTCTTTTTTCTTATTAAAGAGATTTTTTCTGCATCTTTTAGTTTTTTACTTATATTTCTCTCATAAAGCATGGCATGTCCATCTATATAACACATCGCTCGACCGGCTCTGAATTATGTTAAACTATTTCCATTGCTACCTATCTAAGTCAGAGAATTATGAAAACTAAGCAGTTTACTAACGCTTTTGCTAAATTTTTAAATAACTTATAATCTACTGACGTGTAATTTTTTGGTTGATTATGTTTGGAGCAATAGGGTTCGGGACAGAATAGGGATACGCATTATTAGTAGTAATCTCTAATAAATGTAAAGAAAATCTCTAATTTCGCTAAGGATAGAAGAGGGTCATGTAAGTTGGTGATATCAATCATGTCCTGTTATGTAAACTTGAAAAGTTGGTTGGTCTACTAGAAAAATTTATAAAAAATCATATACTAGGTCATTCAATAAGTCCGTAGGATGACACATAGATGGCGTTACTAGAATTTTTTCCATATGATTTTTATTTAGTACTAATCTTCAAACGATACGTGTATAAATTTGACAGCAATCTGACTATTTATTCGTGAGTTATAGCATTTTGTGTGAAGCAACTTTTGTTTTTGAAAAAAAATGGAAAAAAGTGAATTTCGAATTTTAATAAAGCATTGCTTTTTGATGAAAAAAAATACAGTGGAAACCAAACAATGGCTTCATAAACATTATCCAAACTCTGCTCCATCG